>CM061070.1:7190910-7356692 GCA_030762895.1 Sophora flavescens
TTGCTAGGGCCAAAAAGCTACCAAGACTTCATCATCAACATCATCGTGTTGGGGTCAATAAGCACCCAAGACTTAACATCATTAACACCTCAACCAATAAGCATCGAGGCCACTTTGGCCAATAAGCACCAAAGTTATCAGCGTGCAAGTAACCCAATGGGTACCGACTTCAAGATCTTATCAACTTAATTATCTTCATTAATCATTAAGCAAGTTATCAAATCTTTAGCATTGATTTATTGTGTTATCATCATGTTATTGGGAAGATTGGGGTTAACACCCCTTTAAAACCTTTAATTCCATCTCCAGTCCTGTAGGGGAACATGGGCGTGCTTGTCCCCTACACGGGCCGTCTTTGGTCGCATAAGTGAAACATGGTCGTGCTTCCTTCCATGCACGACCATGCTCAGCCGCATGATCGTGTTTCCTATGTTGCGGCCGTGCTTATTGCCGCGACCATTTTCCAGAATTCAAATTGGTAGCACGGAGTGCTCCCCTGTTCAAACGGCCGTGCTTAATGCCGACTTGATGCTATTGCAGGCATATTCAAACAAAGTTCCTTTAACACATTTTAGGGTTAAATAATCCTTTAATCTTAACTCGTTCTTCTTAGCCTAATTAACCAATTAATATTTTATCACCACACACTCATAGCAATCAACATTAACCAATCAACATCATGTTAATGACAATGATTAACATACCGTCATACTCATGAAACACCCATCAAGAACATGAACATATAATCATGGCATTCTAAATAGTCAATAGCATGTTATCATAGAATGAACATATATTACACATATCATAAACCAACAACATACAACAACGTCGGGGTCATGGGAAACCCATTTACCTTATGCTACACCCATTGCCTATGATTACACTACCCTTCTCCCCATACCTGGATTGAAGGTTCCAAACGTTAGCTCCCAACAGCAAACCGGTTATGTTCCCACGAGAGGCTCAATCCAAAATCAAGCCATGGTTTAACAAAAACACAAACCAGTTAGTTTCCAATTCAAAACTATGAAAGGAAACCACAAGGGGAAAAAGGAATATTACCTATATATGTGCACAGACGAAACAACACTTCCCAAGGGTCTCCAAAACTCCAGAAACAGATTGAGTTTGATGGAAAAAGGGAATGAAACTACTATGGCTACACTAGGGTAGTAGCAGCCACTAGAGTAGGGTTTTCACGTAAACCCTCGATTTTTGTGCACCTCCTTTAGCACGGTCGTGCTGGACTTAGCGTCAGCGAGACGCGGTCTGCATATTGAGCACGGGCGTGCTCACTGTTGAGCATGGGCGTGCTCAACTTAAAACCCACAACACGCTACAGACTTTAAGCACGGGCGTGCTCATTTACCAGAGAGGGACTTTTGAGCCAAAAATCCCACTAAGCCCTTAGCCAACAACTTAAACTAAACAAAACCATCTCAAACAACCAAACAAGCTTTATAAAAGCACTTAATGAAAAGCAGTACAATTCCACCCCCTTATAAAAATTTCATCCTCGAAATTTCTATGTACCTCAAGCGAAAAGGTGCGGGTACGCTTCCATCATCTTGCTCTTCAGCTCCCATGTAGCACTTTCCTCAATAGCCCCATTCCAAACTACTTTGACCAAAGGAATCTCTTTGCCTCTTAGCTGCTTCACCCGCCTATCCTCTACCCGAAGGGGTAACACCTCAAACGTCAAGTTCTCTTTCAACTGTATTGCGTCTGGTACTATCACGTGACTAGGGTCACGGATATACTTTGAGTTAAGACACATGAAAAACATTATGGAGATTGGACAAGAACGGTGGTAAGGTATATGATAGGCGACTTCGCCGACTCTTTTAAGGATCTAGTAAGGACCAATGAACCTCGGAGTAAGTTTCCTCGCCTTCAGCAATCTACCAACCCCAGTCGTTGGAGTAACTCTCAAGAATACATAAACGCATTCCTGGAATTCAAGGACATTCCTCTTTTTGTCATGGTAGCTCTTTTGCCTACTCTGTGCGACTCTCATCTTTTTCCTGAACCATTCGGATCTTTTTTGTTGTTTCCTGGACTATCTCTGGCCCTAGCTCCACTTTATCACTAGGTTCATTCCAACTCAAGGGTGTCCTACATCTCCTCCCATAAAGAGTCTCATAAGGTGCCATCCTAATACTGGAATGGAAGCTGTTGTTGTAGGTGAACTCTATCAGGGGCAAAAACTTATCCCAATTACCAGACCTTTCTAACACACAAGCCCTCAACAAGTCCTCTAAGGACTGGATGGTCCTCTCGGACTGGCCATCAGTATGTGGGTGGTAAGCTGAACTAAGTCTAAGCTTTGTACCTAAAGCATGCTGCAAACTCTCCCAGAACCTGGAGGTAAACCTCGGGTCTCTATCTGATACTATGCTAGAGGGTACACCATGAAGCCTAACAATTTCCTTGATGTACAGCTTAGCCAACTTCTCTAAAGGATACTCCATGTTCATAGGGATGAAGTGGGCAAACTTAGTCAATCTATCCACAACAACCCATATAGCCTCAAAACCAGCTGGAGTCCTAGGGAGTCCAGACACAAAATCCATGGAGATATTATCCCTTTTCCATTCTGGTACACTCAAAGGTTGAAACTTACCTGAAGGCTTTTTGTGTTCTATCTTGGCCTTCTGATAAACTTGGCACGCATACACAAACTCAGCCACATCCTTTTTCATCCCAGGCCACCAAAACATCCACTTAAGGTCCTGATACATCTTGGTGGCACCTGGGTGCACACACAACCCGTTCTTATGTTCTTCTCAAGGATCAACTCCCTAAGCTCAGGAACATCCGGTATGCACACTCTATCTTTAAACCTCAAGACCCCATCATTTCCATCCTTGAAACTAAGGTCTCTACCCTGAGCAAGCAACTCTCGTTGGTCTAAAAGAAACTTGTCTAACTTCCGACCCTCTCTATCGATCCATCAAGCTGTTGGTAACATTCAAGGTACCAAGCCTAATACTCTTAGGGGTAAACTCACAAGCTAGACTAAGGTCTCTAAACTCCTCAATCAGATCCATCTCCCTAACCATCAAAGCAAAGATATGCAAGGTTTTCCTACTCAAGGCATCGGCCACCACATTGACCTTTCCTAGGTGATAGGTCAGCTCGAAGTCATAATCCTTTAAGAACTCCATCCACCTACGCTACCTCACATTCAACTCCTTCTGATCAAAAAGATACTTCAAACTCTTATGATCGCTAAAGACCTCAAACCTCGCTCCATACATGTAATGCCTCCAGATATTGAAGGCAAATACCACAGCTCCTAGCTCTAGGTCTTGGGTAGGGTAGTTCTTCTCATGGGTTTTCAACTGCCTAGAAGCATAAGCAACTACCTTACCATTCTGCATCAACACACCACCTAACCCTTCCTTAGAAGCATCGCAGTAAACTACGAAGGGTTCACTAGGATCTGGTAAAACTAACACTGGTGCTGATGTCAACCAATCCTTAAGGGTTTGGAAACTCTCTTCACACTTAAAGTCCCACACAAACAACTGTCCCTTCTTGGTGAGACGGGTTAAGGGTAAAGCTATCTTAGAGAAACCTTCTATGAACCGCCTATAGTACTCGGCTAGCACCAAGAAACTCCTAATCTCGGTTACAGACTTCGATGCTTCCCACTGGTGCATCGTCTCTACCTTAGTTGGGTCCCTTTGCTATGCCACCCTTAGAGATAACATGTACTAAGAAGCTCACTTCCTCTAACCAGAACACACACTTGGACAACTTAGCGTACAACTGCTTTTCCTTAAGGGTCTACAAGACAACCCTCAGGTGTTCCTCATGATCCTCCTTGCTCTTGGAGTACACTAAGATGTCCTCTATGAACACCACCACAAACTTATCCAAGTAAGGGTGAAAGGTCTTGTTCATGTAGTCCATGAACACAGCAGGAGCATTGGTCACACTAAAGGGCATAACCAAATACTCGTAGTGACCGTATCACGTTATGAATGTTGTCTTCAGGATGTCCTTAGACTTAACTCGAATATGATGGTACCCTGACCTCAAATCTATCTTAGAAAATACGCAAGCACCCATCGACTGGTCCATGAGATCATCAATCCTAGGGAGGGGATACCAATTCTTTATGGTCACCTTGTTGAGCTGCCGGTAGTCGGCACACAACCTCATACTACCATCCTTCTTCTTCACCAACAACACAGGTGCTCCCCACGGAGACACACTCGGTCTACTGAACTGCTTCTACATCAAGTCCTCCAACTGTTTCTTCAACTTAGCTAGCTCTAGAGGAGACATTCTATAGGGTGCAATGGAGATTGGTCCGGTGCCAGGCAATAAGTCTATGGTGAACTCAACATCTCTCTTTGGGGGTAAGTTATAAACATCCCCTGGGAACACTTCAGGAATGTCCCGCACAACATGCAAGCTAACGACATCAGGAGGACTGCTCTCTACTTCTAGGGAAGCTATCATCATGTACACTTGGGCTTCATCTTTCATCGAAGCTTGAACTTGGCTGGCAGAGAGAAGGTCCAGATTCTTAGACTCGTTGGAGTTCCAAAACCAAGGTTTTATCAAAACAGTTCATAAGGACATGGTTGGAAGATAACCAGTCCATGCAAAGAATGATATCAAGATCTTTCAGGGGTAAACATACAAGATTAGCAACAAAGGTTTTACCATTTATGACAATATGATAGTCCTTGCATGCAAAAGAAGTGGAAACGGGTTTATTTGTGGGTTTAGACACAAGAAAATCAAACTCGAGAAAGGAAACAGGTAATTTAAGACTCTTGACCCTATCATGCTATCTGAATGAGTGAGTAGCACCCGAATCATACAGCACAATCAATTAAGTTCCATCAATAAAAAATGTACCTTGAATCAAGTCATCGGATTCGAAGGCTTCAGCTCCACTAAGAGTACAAACTCTCCCAATGGTCTTGATCGGTTGGCACGAGGCTGCGACTCTAGCTAGAACTATGAGGCTCGACTTTGCCCCACCACATTCACGACTAATATGGCCAGACTTGCCACACTTGAAGCAGATAACACCTGGTTCCTTGCACTGAGAGGAAAAGTGATCCGGTGCGCCGCACTTGCCACACCTCATGGGCCTAGAGGCATTATAGAACCCACCCCTAAACCTATCCTGCTGAAACTGTGGCTTCTTACTACTCTGCTTGAAGTCCTTGCAAGTCGGAGCATAACGTTGTTTACCTTTGTCTCTCTGATCACTCCTCCTGCCGCTCTGACCATCCGATCCTCTGGAACTGGTAACCTTGAACTGACTAGCATCCTCATAAATCCTGCACTTGTTGACCATAACTGGGAAGACTCTGATCTCCTGGTAGCTGATCGCCTGCTTGATCTCGGGGTTAAGTCTACCCTTGAACTTAACGCACTTGGAATGCTCATCCGCAGTATTGTGGTAGAGTGTAATACCTCGCCAGCTCCTCAAACTTTAAGCACGGGCGTGCTGGCTAATTGATAGTGTGATTTTACATGATGTTTGCTGTACACTTTTGCATGCATATTTCATATAGATTAGGCATTATTTATTTGGTTTTGTTAGATTTTCCCTTGGAACGGGTGAAAGTGGTTTTGTGTGATGTTTTGCAGGAATCATTGAAAAATCTGGTTAACTTAGAGCCAAAGGAATGAAGAAACAGTCAATAATGAATTTCTGGGAATGCTCGCCCCGCGAGAGGATGCTCGCCCCGTGACTGAAGACAGCCAGAAACAGCAGAATGTCATCCTTTCTGGTTCGCCCCGCGAATAACACCTCGCCTCGCGACCCTGAGAGCTGACTGTGCCAGGAAAATGCAAGCCTTTCTGGTTCTCCTCGGGAACATTGTCTCGCCTCGCGAGAATTCCAAGCACTGAAGACCAGAAGTTTAATACTCTCCTCGCGAGATACCTCTCGCCCCGCGAGTGTGCGAAAATCAGAATCACTGTTATAAGCTGTTAAAGGCATAATTGGAAGAGACACCTGGGAGATAGTGGAGGCTACGAGTTTGGAAAGCCAAAAGGCTCTTGGAACCAGAGGCAACTTCTGGAGGATTGCCCCCATGGAATCCCTTCTCTCCTTCTTCCATGTTTCTTTGGTTGTGGACATTATTATGAGTAGCTAAACCTCCATTGTTGGGGTTAGGGTAGCTATTTCTGAACTCTCATGTATTTGATTTAGACTTGCAATACAGTTTCTGCTTTGTTATTGAGTGATTGATTTCTGTACTTAATGCTTGTTGTGGCTAGCACCCCCATGACTTGATCTGTGTTTTGATATGCAATTGGAAAATTCGTGTTAAAACCGGAACTGAAATTAATCACCTAGTAAGCCTTGTATCTAGGAATGCAACCGGGTTTATTAGCAATCGCATGATCCCTAATCTTAAGGCAAATTCACTAATCTAGGCTTCCTAAGGAATTAGGGTCTATTAGTGGGTTTAGGCTCTTGTCATCCGAGGAATCGGGACTTGAGTAATTTAGTGGATTGATTGTCATAAGTGAAGTAGAAACTGTTTGTTAGTTGTTTCATTGCATGAGGATGAAGATTAGTGAACCTAATCCCAACAGCTTTTATCATATTTGAAAACCTTCTTTTATTGCTTTCCAAGTATTTGAGAAAATTACAAAAAGAGTT
Source organism: Sophora flavescens (assembly GCA_030762895.1). NCBI lineage: Eukaryota > Viridiplantae > Streptophyta > Magnoliopsida > Fabales > Fabaceae > Sophora > Sophora flavescens. The sequence goes on from CM061070.1 coordinate 7,197,560, forward strand.
TGTTGTTCTTATTTTGTTAATTTAAACTTTTGTTAGCATAGAACTCTCTTCAATCCAAGAATCGCTTAGATAGTAATTGAATTGGTACGTGCTAGTACTTGTTGCAGATCCTCGTGGGAACAATAAAACGGTCTCACCACCAGTATTACTTGCACGATTGGGTATACTTGCCCAGATTCGTCAACAAGTTTTTGGCGCCGTTCTTGGGGACTGTATTTCAATATTAGCATATCCATTTTGGTTACTAATTTGAGTACAAAATTTTTTTGTTTTAAAATTTTTATTTTCTGTTATAAACTGTGTCTTTGTCATATTTTTTGGTGTGTTTCTTTGTTGTGTGCTAACCTTTACTACTAACAATCTTGTTTGCTAGACTGTTTGTGTAGGCGAGGTACTATTCCAGCTGACCAACTCCTATACGATCCAGAAATTGAAAGAACAGCTAGGAAGAATAGGAAGCAAGCAAGACAGCAGAATTTGTTAAGACAACAAGGAGAAGAACAAGAGACTTCCACCTCTCAGGTTACTCAAGAAGAACTCAAGGTGGCAGGGAATGGTGAAGATACTCCACCACCACGGAGGACACTTGGTGATTATGCCAATACAATTTTCAACCGGCATGTCACTAGTATAGTGAGACCTCCGGTGAACTCCAACAATTTTGAACTCAAGCCAAATCTCATCAACATGGTTTCACAAAATCAGTTTGCTGGGTTGGAGAAGGAAGATCCTAACAGTCATATTTCCATTTTCCTGGAGTTGTGCGATACAGTTAAGATAAATGGTGCCTCTGATGATGCAATTCGATTGAGATTGTTCCCTTTTTCTTTAAGAGATAGAGCCAAGTCTTGGCTCCAATCACAACCAAGGGGGAGCTTCACTACATGGGACAACTTAGAGGCAAAATTTCTGGCAAGGTTCTTCCCCACATCAAGATTTGTAAAGGCAAGGGGTGACATCATGAGCTTTGCCCAACAAGAAGGTGAGACGTTGCATGACGCCTGGGAAAGGTTCAAGGAATTGCTTCGGAGATGCCCAAACCATGGTTTTGATGATCTTACTCAGATGCAAACATTCTGTAATGGATTGAGGCCATCAACCAGGTACATGTTGGATGCCTCAGCTGGAGGTTCAATGAATACAAAGACAGCAGAGGAAGCCCTGACTTTGATAGAAGCAATGGCCTCTAATGATTACTTGATGCATCATGATCGGGGTCCCACACAAAGAAGGGGAGTGTTGGAGTTAGATTCACAAACTGCATTGTTGGCTCAGAACAAGATCATGACACAACAATTGGAGTCTCTTACCAAACAACTAGCTCAACTCCCACAACAACTCCAAACTGTTCAAGGGACGACCATGCCACACCAAGAGGTACTGAGATGTGATTTTTGTGGAGGTAATCATGAGAATGGAAGATGTGAGGCGCCACCTAGTTCCCATGAAGAAGCCAATTATTTGGGGAACTATGGGAGGCAAGGAAACAACCAAGGGTGGAGGAATCAACCAAATTTTGGTTGGAATCAAGATGTCAGGCAAACAAGCAAGCCTCCTCCTACACAACCGCTTCAAGACCGGGTTTCTATTTTGGAAAACACCCTCAATCAGTTCATGCAATTGACCATGGCAAACCAGAAAAATATAGATGCTTCTATAAAAAATTTGGAGGTTCAAGTTGGCCAAATTGCAAAGCACCTAGCGGAGCAACCTAGCGATGGTTTTTACGGTAACACTCAAACTAATCCGAAGGAGCATTGCAATGCTATTGTTTTGATGAGTGGAAAAAGTCTTGAGAATGTGGGTGGTGAACCTTTGGTGAAGAATCATAAAGTTGATGGAAAAACAGAATTGAATGCTGAGGAAAAAGAAGAAAAAGGTAAAGATGTTATAGTTGAGGAAGAAGAAAAGGTCAGTGAACAAGACAAGAGGGAGAAGCTAATAGATGAGAATTCAATTTTGAGGAGAACTAAGAGTCAGATTTTGAAGGATGGAGACAAACCTCAAGTGATCCCCTATTATGTGAAGTTGCCCTATCCTCACTTGAGCAAGAAAAAGGAGAAAGAAGAACAGTTTGCCAAGTTCCTTGATATTTTCAAGAGGCTACAGATCAACATCCCTTTTGCTGAAGCACTTGAACAGATGCCCAATTATGCAAAATTCATGAAGGAACTGCTCACGAAGAAAAGAAAGTTTAAAGAGGGCAAAACTGTTGCCTTAACTGAGGAGTGCAGTGCGATCATCGCAAAGGAAGCTACCTCCGGTTTGAAAGATCCTGGGAGTTTTACAATCCCTTGCACTATTGGGAATGTTTCTATCAGGAAGGCATTATGTGATTTGGGAGCGAGTATCAATTTGATGCCGCTCTCCATTTTGAACAAGCTTGGAGGAGGAGAGGTGAAACCAACCAGGATGGCATTACAGTTAGCTGACAGATCAATCAAGCATCCTTATGGTATCTTGGAAGATGTTCTGGTAAAGGTGGATAAGTTTATCTTTCCAGCGGACTTTGTGGTTTTAGACATGGAGGAGGATGCTGAAGTTCCGCTCATACTGGGGAGACCTTTTCTAGCAACTGGGCGAGCTTTGATAGATGTAGAAAAAGGCCAGCTGCAATTCAGAGTGCAAGATGAAACAGTCACTTTCAATGTATTGGAAGCTATGCATCGTCCGAGCGATCAAGATGAGTGTTTCCGCATGGACATTGTGGATACAGTAGCTAAGGAAGTCGATGCACATCAGCACCACCCCTCTACTCCTGAGAAGAAGGAAAAGCACAACATGAAAGCAACTCTGAAGCTCTGCAAGACAAATGAGTTATTAGTTGGTGATGAAGTTGGATCTTCTCATCTTGTGAAAACAGAACCTCCGCCGGGAAGGAGTAAGAAAAAGGGCAAGAGGCCCAGAGTGCAAGGGGCAAAGGGGAAGCACAAATGTTGGCCCTATAAGCAAAATCAGCTCTTTGAAGGAGTTCCATGGAAGAAAAGTGCTCTTGCACCTCTATGCCCAGCAGACCCCGGTTAATTGAAAGAAGCCCGTCAAGCTAGTGACGTTAAAGAAGCGCTTATTGGGAGGCAACCCAAGTTTCTTAACTCTTCTCTTTAGTTGTTTTAATTTTCTTAGTAGTTTGGTTTTTGATTTTAACCTCTTGAATAATTTGAGAAGCTCAAGAGGAAAAATAATAAATTGAGAATTGCCAAGTGTTTGCAGGGTAATAAGGAAGGAGGGAAGAGCAAGAAGATAAGAAAAAGCAAAGTCAACACCCGCTACCGCCTTGGTAAGCCGTTCCAATTTTTTTATTTTATTTTATTTTATTTTATTTTTCTTTCCTTTCTCCAACTTGATTGTTTACATTGGGGACAATGTAAATTTTTAAGCTTGGGGTAGGGGTATTTTATTTTTGCATTTGTTCATATTGCATTCATATAGTTTTGCATGATAGCTTTGCATGTTCACATTATTAGATTGCCCCTTGCCTGAATAATGCATCCAATTGTGAGAACTAAGTGCCCAATAATTTGTGATAGTGAATGGTTGAACCCAATTTGTTATTCTTGTGATATGGCTGCAAATAAAAATGTTTGAGATAATCTTGGATAGTTGATAATTAGCACATGGTTCTGAGGATTTGTGTTTTTCATTGATTCTGAACCAAAATGTGAGATTTTGAGCCAAAGGGGTACTCACTAAAATTTTACCCCATTCTTTGTGTTAGAGTGTTATTCCTCTTGGTTTGTTTTCTCTAGAACTTGACTTAAAACCATTTTAAAGCTTAAAAATTTTTTATTACATTTTTTAAAATGATTGAGGCAATAGGTATTTTTCTGGCCTTCTGAGCTTTGAATGATGAAATGCTACCCCTTAGTTGCCCAATTTTGAGCCTAAAAGAATAAAATGCTTTTCTTGATACCCTGAAATGTTTTGATAAATATGCATGATAGGATACCTTCTAAAGTATTACAAAAGGGTAAAAAGGTAGTTGAAAAAAGTTTGGGAAAAGAATCAGAAAAAAATAATTCTCTTGAGTTGAAAGAAAAAAAAAATCTCCCCTTCTCCAAATAAAAGAAAAATAAAGAAAAAATAAAAATAAATAGAGAAGGGGATGACAAAAATAAAAGTGAAAAATAAAAAGAAAAAGAAAGAAAAGAAAGGTGGAAAGTGAATTGAAACCCAAAAGGTATTTTAGAAGGTCATGCTTTGCAAATGTTGATATGTTGTGTAGCCTTTTGAAATGTCCTTTATTTGATTTCCCCACCTAACGATTAATCCCATGGCCACGTTACAACCAAGTGAAAGACCTCTTGATTCTAAATTGTTTTCATTAATAAAGTAGAGATTTGGTTGATAGTCAAGCCTATGGTAGGATTCATTCCTTGAGGAAAATTTAGTGAAATGTCTTATCCCCTAAACACTTGAGTGAGGTGAGAAAAGAGAGCCAAGCAAATGAACAAGCTTGGGGTGAGCTTCAGGTGAGAAAGAGTGCCCAAATCAGTGAGAACATGAGTCTAAGGAACCTAAGCCTCTAATTGGACTTGAATTGATCATCTCTTGCTGAATTGTTTGAATTGCCTATTGCTTGGATCATTGACTTGAGTTCTTAGTTCACTATCCATGTTCTGTTTATTCTACTGGCCTTAGTGATTGCTTGAGGACAAGCAATTGAATAAGCTTGGGGTGATTTGATAGTGTGATTTTACATGATGTTTGCTGTACACTTTTGCATGCATATTTCATAAAGATTAGGCATTATTTATTTGGTTTTGTTAGATTTTCCCTTGGAACGGGTGAAGGTGGTTTTGTGTGTTGTTTTGCAGGAATCATTGAAAAATCTGGTTAACTTAGAGCCAAGGGAATGAAGAAACAGTGAAGAATGAATTTCTGGGAATGCTCGCCCCGCGAGAGGATGCTCGCCCCGCGACTGAAGACAGCCAGAAACAGCAGAATGTCATCCTTTCTGGTTCGCCCCGCAAATAACACCTCGCCTCGCGACCCTGAGAGCTGACTGTGCCAGGAAAATGCAAGCCTTTCTGGTTCGCCTCGCGAACATTGTATCGCCTCACGAGAATTCCAAGCACTGAAGACCAGAAGTTTAAGACTCGCCTCGCAAGATACCTCTCGCCCCGCGAGTGTACGAAAATCAAAATCACTGTTATAAGCTGTTAAAGGCAGAATTGGAAGAGACACCTGGGAGACAGTGGAGGCTACGAGTTTGGAAAGCCAAAAGGCTCTTGGAACCAGAGGCAGCTTCTGGAGGATTGCCCCCATGGAATCCCTTCTCCCCTTCTTCCATGTTTCTTTGGTTGTGGACATTATTATGAGTAGCTAAACCTCCATTGTTGGGGTTAGGGTAGCTATTTCTGAACTCTCATGTATTTGATTTAGACTTGCAATACAGTTTCTGCTTTGTTATTGAGTGATTGATTTCTGTACTTAATGCTTGTTGTGGCTAGCACCCCCATGACTTGATCTGTGTTTTGATATGCAATTGGAAAATTCGTGTTAAAACCGGAACTGAAATTAATCACCTAGTAAGCCTTGTATCTAGGAATGGAACTGGGGTTATTAGTAATCGCATGATCCCTAATCTTAAGGCAAATTCACTAATCTAGGCTACCTAAGGAATTAGGGTCTATTAGTGGGTTTAGGCTCTTGTCATCCGAGGAATCGGGACTTGATTAATTTAGTGGATTGATTGTCATAAGTGAAGTAGAAACTGTTTGTTAGTTGTTTCATTGCATGAGGATGAAGATTAGTGAACCTAATCCCAACAACTTTTATCATATTTGAAAACCTTCTTTTATTGCTTTCCAAGTATTTGAGAAAATTACAAAAAGAGTTTGTTGTTCTTATTTTGTTAATTTAAACTTTTGTTAGCATAGAACTCTCTTCAATCCAAGAATCACTTAGATAGTAATTGAATTGGTATGTGCTAGTACTTGTTGCAGTCCTCGTGGGAACGATAAAGCGGTCTCACCACCAGTATTACTTGCACGATTGGGTATACTTGCCCGGATTCGTCAACACTAATTAGCACGGCGTGCTCATTTACAGAGGGACTTTTGAGCCAAAAATCCCACTAAGCCCTTAGCCAACAACTTAAACTTAACAAAACCAACTCAAACAACCAAACAAGCTTTATAAAAGCACTTAACGAAAAGCAGGGTGTTACAATTCCACCCCCCTTATAAAAATTTCGTCCTCGAAATTTCTACGTACCTCAAGCGAAAAGGTACGGGTACGCTTCCATCATCTTGCTCTCCAGCTCCCAGGTAGCACTTTCCTCAGTAGCCTCACTCCAAACTACTTTGACAAAAGGAATCTCTTTGCCTCTTAGCTGCTTCACCCACCTATCCTCGACTCGAAGGGGTAACACCTCAAACGTCAAGTTCTCTTTCCACTGTATTGCGTCGGGTACTATCACGTGACTAGGGTCATGGATATACTTTTTGAGTTGAGACACATGAAAAACATTATGGAGATTGGACATAAACGGTGGTAAGGCTATCTGGTAGGCGACTTCGCCGACTCTTTTAAGGATCTGGTAAGGACCAATGAACCTCGGAGTAAGTTTCCTCTCCTTCAAAACTCTACCAACCCCGGTCGTTGGAGTAACTCTCAAGAATACATGATCGCCTTCCAGGAATTGGAGCACATTCCCCCTTTTGTCATGGTAGCTTTTTTGCCTACTTTGTACAACTCTCATCTTTTCCCTGAACCATTTCGATCTTTTTGTTGTTTCCTGGACTATCTCTGTCCCTAGCACCACTTTATCACTAGGTTCATTCCAACACAAGGGTGTCCTACATCTCCTCCCATAAAGAGCCTCATAAGGTGCCATCCCAATACTGGAATGGAAGCTGTTGTTGTAGGTAACCTCTATCAGGGGCAAAAACTTATCCCAATTACCAGACTGTTCTAACACACAAGCCCTCAACAAGTCCTCTAAGGACTGGATGGTCCTCTCAGACTATCAATCAGTCTGTGGGTGGTAAGCTGAACTAAGTCTAAGCTTTGCCCCTAAAGCATGCTCCAAACTCTCCCAGAACCTGGAGGTAAACCTCGAGTCTCTATCTGATACTATGCTAGAGGGTACACCATGAAGCCTAACAATTTCCTTGATGTACAGCTTAGCCAACTTCTCTAAAGGATACTCCATGTTCATAGGGATGAAGTGGGCAAACTTAGTCAATCTATCCACAACAACCCATATAGCCTCAAAACCAGCTGGAGTCCTAGGGAGTCCAGACACAAAATCCATGGAGATATTATCCCATTTCCATTCTAGGACACTCAAAGGTTGCAACTTACCTAAAGGCTTTTGGTGTTCTATCTTGGCCTTCTGACAAACTAAGCACGTATACACAAACTCAGCCACGTCCTTTTTCATTGTAGGCCACCAAAACATCCTCTTAAGGTCCTGATACATCTTGGTGGCACCTGGGTGCACACACAACCCACTCCTATGTCCTTCTTCAAGGATCAACTCCTTAAGCTCTGGAACACCGTTATGCACACTCTATCTTTAAACCTCAAGACCCCATCACTTCCATCCTTGAAACTAAGGTCTCTACCCTAAGCAAGCAACTCTCGCTGGTCTAAAAGAAACTTGTCTAACTTCTGACCCTCTCTAATCTAATCCATCAAGTTGTTGGTAACCTTCAAGGTACCAAGCTCAATACTCTTAGGGGTAAACTCACAAGCTAGACTAAGGTCTCTAAACTCCTCAATCAGATCCATCTCCCTAACCATCAAAGCAGAGATATGCAAGGTTTTCCTACTCAAGGCATCGGCCACCACATTGGCCTTTCATAGGTGATAGGTCAGCTCGAAGTCATAATCCTTTAAGAACTCCATCCACCTACGCTGCCTCATATTCAACTCCTTCAGATCAAAAAGATACTTCAAACTCTTATGATCGCTAAAGACCTCAAACCTCGCTCCATACAGGTAATGCCTCCAGATCTTTAAGGCAAATACCACAGCTCCTAGCTCTAGGTCTAGAAGCATAAGCAACTACCTTACCATTCCGCATTAACACACCACCTAACCCTTTCTTAGAAGCATCGCAGTAAACTACGAAGGGTTCACTAGGATCTGGCAAAACTAACACTGGTGCTGATGTCAACCTATCCTTAAGGGTTTGGAAACTCTCTTCACACTTAGAGTCCCACACAAACAACAGTCCCTTCTTGGTGAGACGGATTAAGGGTAAAGCTATCTTAGAGAATCCTTCTATGAACCGCCTATAGTACCCGGCTAACCCCAAGAAACTCCTAATCTCGATTACAGACTTTGGCGCTTCCCACTGGAGCACCGTCTCTACCTTAGTTGGGTTCACTGCTATGCCACCCTTAGAGATGATATGTCCTAAGAAGCTCACTTCCTCCAACCAGAACTCACACATAGACAACTTAGTGTACAACTGCTTTTCCTTAAGGGTCTGCAAGACAACCCTCAGGTGTTCCTCATGTTCCTCCTTGCTCTTGGAGTACACTAAGATGTCATCTATGAACACCACCACAAACTTATCCAAGTAAGGGTGAAAGGTCTTGTTCATGTAGTCCATGAACACAGCAGGAGCATTGGTCACACCAAAAGGCATAACCAAGTGCTCATAGTGACCGTATCGGGTTCTGAACGCTATCTTCGGGATGTCCTCAGACTTAACCTGAATCTAATGGTACACTGACCTCAAATCTATCTTAGAAAAGACGCAAACACCCATCAACTAGTCCATGAGATCACCAATCCTAGGGAGGGGATACCGATTCTTTATGGTCACCTTGTTGAGCTACCGGTAGTCGACACACAATCTCATACTACCATCCTTCTTCTTCACCAACAACACAGGTGATCCCCACGGAGACACACTCGGCCTAATGAACTGCTTCTTCATCAGGTACTCCAGCTGTTCCTTCAATTTAGCTAGCTCTAGAGGAGACATTCAATAGGGAGCTATCATCATGTACACTTGGGGTTCGTCTTTCATCGAAGCTTGAACTTGACTGGCAGAGAGAAGGTCCCGATTCTTAGACTCTGTTGGAGTTCCAAAAACCAAGGTTTTATCAAAACAATTCAGAAGGACATGGTTAGAAGATAACCAGTCCATGCCAAGAATGATATCAAGATCTTTCATGGGTAAACATACAAGATCAACAACAAAGGTTTTACCACTTATGACAATATGGCAGTCCTTGCATGCATAAGAAGTGGAAACAGGTTTATTTGTTGGTGTAGACACAAGCAAATCAAACTCGAGAAAGGAAACAGGCAATTTAAGACTCTTGACCCTATCATGCGATATGAATGAGTAAGTAGCACCTGAATCATCCAGCACAGTCAATTGAGTTCCATAAATAAAACATGTACCTTGAATCAAGTCATCGAATTCGAAGGCTTCAGATCCACTAAGAGTAAAAACTCTCCCAGTTGTCTTCAGTCGGCTGGCCTGAGACTGCTGACTCTTGCTAGCACTAGGAGGCTCTGACTTTGCCCCACCACATTCATGACTAATATGGCCATACTTGCCACACTTAAAGCAGATAACAGCTGGTCCCTTACACTGAGAGGAAAAGTGATCCGGTGCGCTGCACTTGCCACACCTTATGGGCCTAGGGGCATTAGAGAACCCGCCCCTAAACCTATCCTGCTGAAACTGTGGCTTCTTGCTACTCTGCTTGAAGTCCTTGTTGGTTGGAGCATAACGCTGTTTACCTTTTTCTCTCTGATTAGTCATCTTGCCGCTCTGACCATCCGATCCTCTGGAACTAGCAACCTTAAACTGACTAGCATCCTCATAAATCCAACACTTGTTGAGCAGAACTGGGAAGACTCTGATCTCCTGGTAGATGATCGCTTGCTTGATCTCGGGGTTAAGTCCAGCCTCGAACTTAACGCACTTGAAACGCTCATCCGCAGTATGCTGGTACGGAGTGTAATACCTCGCCAGCTCCTCAAACTTGGCAGCATAGTCACCAACTGACATAGATCCCTGCCTCAAAGGCAAGAACTCCATCTCTTTCTTATCCTTGATGTCCACTGGAAAGTATTTCTGCAGCAACCTCTGCCTGAACTCAACCCATGTAACCATTGTGCCCTTAGCCTGCATCCGCTGCCTGCAGTTTTCCCACCAATGCTCAGCCTCCTCAGTCAGCATAAAGGTAGCAAAGATGAGCTTCTGCTGATGTTTGCAATCCATCGCTTGGAAGAACTTCTCAGTCTCCCTCAACCATAGCAAAACTCCTTCCGGATCATAAGCTCCCTTGAACGACGAAGGGTTGTTCCTCTAAAACTTGTCCAGGCCCTGAAACTCAGCTGGCCCACCATTGTTGTTGGGATTGTTAACCTGACCGATAGCACTGGCAAAGAGTGCCAATGCATCTACAATTTTTCCTGATCGTTACGTCCTCTACCTGCCATGAGTTCCTGTACACGTCCAAAACAACTCTTAATACAGAAACTTAAGCGGATAAAAGCGATAGGAAACTTAACTTAAAGCATCATTGTCTATAATAAATATAGACAATTCACACAAGAGCACACAACAAACTCGCAACAGACTCATACCACAGCCTGATAGGATAGACCTGCTCTGATACCACTAAATGTGACACCCTGCTACCCCGCGTGTTAAAAGGTAATATAAGGACAATGCTGAAAAATAAATCATATATTTACTAAAATATATAAAACATTTGTCCATGGGTAGAAACATCCCATATGAACGAGTTCTTAAGGGTCTCCAAAACTCAAGAAACTGATTGAGTTTGATTGAAAAAGGGAATGAAACTGCTCTGGCCGCACTAGGGTAGTAGCAGCCACTAGAATAGGGTTTTCGCATAAACCCTTGGTTTCTGTGCAACCATATATAGACTGAACTTGAGCACGGTCGTGCACCTCCTTGAGCACGGGCGTGCTGGACTTAGTGTCAGCGAGATGCGGTCCGCACATTGAGCATGGGTGTGCTCACTGTTGAGCATGGGCATGCTCAACTTAAAACCCGCAACACGCTACAGACTTTAAGCACGGGCGTGCTGGCTAATGAGCACGGGCGTGCTCATTTACCAGAGAAGGACTTTTGAGCCAAAAATCCCACTAAGCCCTTAGCTGACAACTTAAACTTAACAAAACCTACTCAAACAACCAAATAAGCTTTATAAAAGCACTTAACGAAAAGCAGGGTGTTACATTCACCATGTAATGCCCAAGGGTGTTACACTGTAGCTTCTGTAGCGATTACGGACCCAAATTTAAAACCTTAATAGAGATAGAGTTGAAAGAAATATAGTTCAAGAACAACCTTCACCGATCTTAGGTAAAGCTAACAATTCTTGCTTTGCACCTCTTGGTAAGGCAAAATAATTCAAATGCAATGTTCATGAATGAAACAAACTTGTTAAACTATGAATATGATAGAATTAAATGAAAAGTGAGTTTCTAGAATATATGGCTATACTGTTATTAGGGATGAAAGACGGGGTGGGTGGTGGGTATTATTTGGAACTGTGATTAAGATATGATTTCAAAGACTATCAAAATCACAATGTTGTAGCTTCTATAGTGATCACGGGCCCAAATTTAAAACCTTAATAGAGATAGAGTTGAAAGAAATATAGTTCGGGAACAACCTTCACTGATCTTAGGTAAAGCTAAAAAGTTACTAGAGATGATCATGTAGGATGCATGGTGGGAGTGTGGAAAGCGAAAAATGAGGAAGCCTTATAAGCAGGTTAGAGGAGAGAAGGCGAGGAAGCCACAGTAGATTGTAGTGTAGAACTATTGTGGTCTCAAACAATTCTTTCTTTGCAACTCTTGGTAAGGCAAAATAATCCAAATGCAATGTTCCTGAATGAAACAAACTTGTCAAACTATGAATATGATAGAATTAAACGAAAATTGAGTTTCTAGTATACATGGCTATAGTGTTAGCAGGAATGATAGTGGATGGGGTATTATCTAGAAGGTGATCCTACAACTTACAATCCAACCTTATATAATAAGATTTTATAGTTGGTGGATTAGGGTGACATTTCACTTTCTTGCTGGTTTCTTTTTCTTGGTGACCCTTTGTTCACTTGATTTCTTTTCCATTTTAGAAGCAATATCAACTTTACAAAGGTTTGTTTTCTTTGTTGTATTTGTATATGGGGTTGGGGAGAGTTAGTTAGTGACATGGCTAGTAGTGCCACATGCAGGGTGATATTTTGTTAGGTAGCAAGCATTTAGTAGCGTGTTGCAAGGGATGGAATATTCATTCACGCATATTGTATTGAGACAGTTAGGAGAGTATCTCTTCGTGTAGGAGCCATAGGCTTTGGTTTACTCGTTTCCTTTCCTGTAAGAGCTCTAACAGCTCCACTTTTACATTGAATAATACGTCTTGACCAGAATTCTTTCCATATATGACTAGGGAGAGCTAGTGTTGTCGAATTTGTCCATGCCACCTAAGATGACTGAGAGAGTGGAAGCATTGGAGGAATGCCTTGATAGTTTGGAGGCTGGTTTTGGGGAAATCCAAACGGCTTTTAGAGTGATGTTCTAGGAATTGAAGTAATGCTTGCTTCAGGAGGTCCGCAAGATGTTGGAGAAAAAACTGGAAGCGACGCACGACGATTCTTCTTCATCCGGGGAAGCATCCCCGTGTCAGAGAGATAACTTGGAGTAGTATCAGGTGTCAGTGAAGAAGGTGGAATTGCCGATGTTCAACGAGTCCGACCCCATGGGGTGGATCACGCAAGCTGAAACATACTTCGAAGTTCAGACAACAAAGAATCGGCAGAGACGACGGAAAACCAACGGGGCTGGTGTAGAACCATATACAAAAATAAAAAAGCTAAACTCTTGATATCTTCCAAAATCAAGAAGCTAGAATGAAGATTTCCAAATGATTCATTTTTTGTATTTACTTGTTAGAAGTAGACAGGTCTTTACATTTATGAGAAATGCTAGCAACACTCTTTAACACTCTTTTTCCAACACAATATCTTCTTTTGATTAAAATTTATGTGGATCCTACAAATGTCAAGTGAGGCACACATAAATTTTTTTTTTTCCTCATTTTTTAAGGGGATCAATGGTGGTTCCCCATTTCCACCTCTAACACGACTCGAGCCCGCAACCTATTGGAGCAGGCGAGGCAGGTTTTACCAATTGAGTTGCCCTGCTCATCGACACACATGAATTAGTGAGACCCATTTCCAAAATAATGAAACCCATATTTGAATTTTAATCAATAGAAGATAATGTGTTAAAAAGATAGTGTTTTAGTAGCACTCTTCTACATTTATTTATAGTCCTAGGGTTAAGTACAATAATAATTACACATTTACTAATAACACCTATGTAAACATAATGCATTTTACAAATGTTAAATACAATTCAGATTTTACACTCCACGCGCCAAGCTGTAGCTTATGGAAGCTTCAAGTCAAACACAGTTGGTTCGGTCCTTAATTCTGTTTTCTTTACACAAAAGCATAAATGCAATAATGTAATCAACTAATTATATAAAATCATTACAGGAAGTGTTAGAAATTTGTCTCAATTCTTATTTCATTCACATCTCTTACGTTGTATATTCTTTAAACATAATCGATCATTTACAGCTTTAATTTGGAATACAGCCAGAACCTTGAATATTTCTATCACACTGAGAATCACTAGTTTGGCCCAAATAAGAAATAAAGGGATCCATATATCAAATGGGCTTCGTACCTATGCTGGAAACTGAAAAATTCAACACTGATGAATCAGCCAAACAAACACAATAATGACCCAAGCTAGTAACTAGAGAACATATATATGATGAGTCAGTATGTAATGGGCTTCTTGGAAGCCCGAATGATCAAAAGAGTATACGTTCTAGTTAATCTAGCTGAACCATAGGGCCTTAAAACTGTTGGAGATAATCCAAATTAGTTAGTTGTTAGGAGTTTGTTAAAATGTGATTAGTTTGTTATAACTAAAGTGATTAGTTAGAGAGTTATTAGGAGAGTTAGTTAGTGTATGTGTAAGTCTATAAATAGACTAAGTGTGATGTGAAAGTGAACAAGTGTAGAGAGAAAGTGCAAGTGTGCATAAGTGAAGTGAATGTGAATTAGAGTGTGAAAGTGTTAATAAATTTCTCTCTATCTTCTTTCTCTATTCTTTCTCAATTTCTCTATTGTGTTAGTGTGAGTGTGTGAAGCATTGTGAGCTTCTTGCCCCAACAAATGGTATCTAGAGCTACAAGATTAGGGACTTGTGAGGGTCTTTCCATGGAGGTGGAAATTGAAGAGATTGTGAGTGGGGATTTATCAATCCCATTACCAGTTCTTGATAGCAAGAACTTCCATCAATGGGTAGTGAAGATGGAGAACATTTTCAATTTCTATGAGGTGCTTGAGGTAGTGCAAGAAGGTGTTCAAGGTGTGGAAGATGGTGTTTCCAAAAGAGAGATTACAAAGCTCTCTTGATTCTTCATCAATGTGTGGATGAAGGGATTCTTGAGAAGATTATTCTTGCCAACACAGCCAAAGGAGCATGGGATGTTTTGCAACAAACATATGGAGGTCTTTGCAAGAATCGGTCACACGATGAAGAGCGCAACAAAGAAGAATGTGGAAAGATAGAAGCAAAAACAGAGAGAAAGAAAGGAGTGATGATGATCTTGAGACAAACAAGATCAAGACAGAGAAGCGATGATGATCATGATGATGGTGATGCAAGAGGAGGGAAAGATGTGAAAAATACAAAAGGTGGCAGTGAAGAATATGATGGTGTGTTGATTGGGTCATTCCATCAAACACTTTGTGAGCATCCTCTATCCCAATCCAAAGATTCTGCTGCAAGGAGTGGCAAGAACAAGAAGGCAAGAAATGATGATGACAAGAAGCCAAAGCAAACCCAAGAAATTGGGCATTTGGTGCACAACAATGCAAGTGATCTTGAGTTGGTGGAAACAGAGAGAAGCGTTCAAGAAGAAGGAGACAGAGATCGAGAAGAGCTGAGTGTTGAAACTTCTCTTGCTCCTCGCCGGTACACTCTGGAATCGAGAGGTGCTTGTTGCGGCTAAGGAAGAAGGTGGCACACCGAGAGAGAACAGGTGTGAGAAATCGCGATCGCCGGGAGACGGTGGTCAAGACGGTGGTGTGGGGAGGCTGGAGACAAATGTCAAGATTGCTAGAGCAAGTGAGAAGGGCGAAGATGAACGACGAGCAGGTCGAAGCTGGAACCCTTGGAGCCAAGGAAGCGGTGGCACACCAGAAAGGATAGGGTCGGCGGCGTCGAGTTCCTCCATGAACAGAGAGTCTTATAGAGTGGTCGAAGTCGTTAGAACCATGGCGAAGAAGGGAGGTTCGATCAAACCTCTGGAGCCGAAGCCGTCAGACCGAGATGCTTGGGTGACGATGGAGGGTGCAATAGTGATTGAGAAAAGGGCGGAGATGATTTGCATAGCTCTTGGTGATGGGAGTTGTGAGGAGGCGAAGATCAGGATGAACAAAGTTGTGGGATCAAATTTGAGGGTTCGTCTTGGTGATGTTGTCTCCATGCATCAGTGCTCGGATGTTAAGTGTGGCAAGCAAGTCTACATTCTACCTATTGATGATTCCATTGAAGGTGTCACTGGCAATCTCTTTGATGCTTACTTGAAACCTTATTTCTTGGAGGCTTATCATCCTGTGAAAAGGGAGGATGATGAAAGGTCTGAAGTTGTCGAGGGGGAGATGATGACTGCAGGGACAGTGATGGAATTTCGAATTTTGAGTCACCTTTGTGACCTAATGGGCCAAACCCAAGTCATGGAGGAGCAGCAGAAATTGTTTTCTGCCTTGGGAGCTCAATTTCAGAAATTGGGTCATGTGTTTGTGGGTCAAGCACAATTCTACAAAATATTGATATGGGATCCAGGTGGAAATAAATGTGTGTTAGTGTTAATAATGTGTGCATTATAGAAATGCAAATTTGGGTGTAAAATTGTGTTTTGTATTTTGTTTTTAGCTAATTTGAATTAAGGGGGTGTGTTGGAGATAATCCAAATTAGTTAGTTGTTAGGAGTTTGTTAAAATGTGATTAGTTTGTTATAACTAAAGTGATTAGTTAGAGAGTTATTAGGAGAGTTAGTTAGTGTATGTGTAAGTCTATAAATAGACTAAGTGTGATGTGAAAGTGAACAAGTGTAGAGAGAAAGTGCAAGTGTGCATAAGTGAAGTGAATGTGAATTAGAGTGTGAAAGTGTTAATAAATTTCTCTCTATCTTCTTTCTCTATTCTTTCTCAATTTCTCTATTGTGTTAGTGTGAGTGTGTGAAGCATTGTGAGCTTCTTGCCCCAACAAAAACTAGGTAGAAGTGTTTACCAAGGATATTATTTAACAAATCCAAATATGATAATTGTTCATTGAAAAATTAATCATATCTCTTTTTAATGAATTGATTACACTACTTTTTATAAAACTTACTCTTTTAGATTTCTTAAATAATGTATTTAAGATGCTCGTTAGTATTTACTAAACTAGATAAGAAAATTTTAAATTTTTATTTGGCTGAAACTACAAATTGAACCAGACTCGTATTTGTTTGCTGAATTTTCTCATGCCTACCCTACCAGCAGTGTGCGTATGTATTCCCTGTCTCAGAAAGAGCTCTGGACAATAATTATCATTGGCGCCACAACTTGGGTCCAATATGATACTGTTTGATCTTGTACGACTGGCAATTGAGAAATTCTTGAATAGAAATTTATTATATTTTCAGGCCTGTAAATTTATTTTTATATGTTTAAATTAATTTTGGTAGAAATTATTTTATATATAGAAACTTTTATAGGTTGGTTTTAAACTCAAGTCTTCCAATTATTATGAGCTGGATATGAACTAGGTGATAACTGCATTAGGATATTTCTGCCGTAAACCCTGATAACAACAACAACAACAACAGTAATAATTTGATAATAAATAATAAAAATAGTAATTTGATAATAAATAATAATAATAATTATAAAGGAAAACAATTTTAAACTAAAATTCACGAGACTGATTATCTTGCCGAATATGGATAGACAAGAAAGCTTAAAGAAAAGAAACAAGTGGTAATATAATTGGAGGTAGTTTTTAGAAAAGTCAGAATGTAGTTCTTGTTTATTTTTTGATTGGTGTAAAAGTATAAGAAACTAAATTATAAACCTTTTAAAAATATATGCATACCTATTTATTTCATCATAGATTTCAAGGACTAATTTCAGTTAATATAAACATTATATTTAAAATAATTAAATCCCAATTAGAGTAGAATTGCTATTTCTGCCGAATCTCTACTATCGGAAGTTCACAAGAACGCACGGGGGCACTTTCTGAATAATATTAATTAAATTGTTGCAACATAATATATGGGTCTCCACGTATGAGATTTAACTTGAATTATGGCACTTCGGAGATCTTAGAAACAGGGTGAGCACATCACTTTTCTTATACGTACACTTGCGAAGGCTATTGTGTAAAGATCGCAAATCTTAGGCTATTCACTAGTTCATCTGCTGTCATGTTGTATCCATCACCCATCTGCGGTATAATATAGCATGTCAGAGTTTTTTTTAATAAGGATTAAAATAATATATACTATCAATATAAAAAATTTTATACTGATATTTATTAATATTTTGATATTTATGCTTTTAATTTATAACCAAGTGAGAGAATAAATTACATTGACATACTACTATTGCAAAACTTACGAAAAGGTTTGCTAACTTTTGAATATTATGTTGTATGTAAATTTGTAAATAAAAAGATATGCATTTAGAAAAAAAATTTAAATAAAAACATGTCAGATTTTGGATAGTAAAATCATCAAGGAAATAATTTATAAGTTTTAAATCTTCTGTAAGAGAAGATAATTGATCTATATTTTAATATTAATCAATGACTTTGACTGACTTGAAGTCTTGGTCTCTTATTCTTATAAAGAAAAAAAAAAGTATTGATTACAAGTGGTTTTAGTATATTGGTTAAGGAATATAAAAGAGGTAAATTTTTATTGGAAATTTAAGTTTCTCATTCTTCAAAATATGAAATACATCGATTTTCAATGAATTTATACTATTTTTAGCTCCTTAATCATGTCCTAAAGATACTGCTTAGCATTCTAAAAAAAATCTTGATCTCTTATATTTGTATATAAAATGATATAATTATATTAAGAGGAATAATTTTTATATATAAAATACGGATACTTTTTTGTTTTTTTGAGTATATTTTCGAGAAACGTGTATTTAAAAAAAATAAAAAATAAGTGAAAGATAAAGATAAATATATACGTACGATATTTAAAATTTGTAACTCTTATATTAATGGTTGTGTACCTGAGCAATAATGGTAATGTCGAGAGTGGATTTCCCAAATGGCAAGACACTGCTATTGACTACTGTGAGATGAAGACTTTCAAGCTGTGAAAGAATTTTGAGCATAATGCCTTTTTGTTTCTCACAATGGATTATGACGAGGACTTCCTTATGCAGGACTCTTGCTCTGACCTCGGGAAGAATATTGTGATTTGGTTCATAGAAGTAACCAGAGTTCACTTCACAGCAGGAGGTGGTGCCTTTGTTGTAGCTAAAATTGTGGGATTCAACTTCTTGTTCTAGCTCCCTCACACGTTCTTGAAGTTGTTTCACATAGTTGCTAGCTTTGTCCAGGATGTATGTATTGTCCATCTACAAATTATAGAAATTAAGCTTTAAATCTATTCATGTACGTATACGTAGTCAACATAAAAGAATAATATAGATGCGGTTCCTAATACACGTGATATGGTGTTTGCTCATCAACCCTTCTTAGAAGCTGAAGGTGAGAAGAGTAGCCGTGCTTTGACGCTAGCTTAAGCTAGATCATATTTCATAAATTACTCTACCGAGTCTACTCATCAAAGAAAGAAAAAAAAAGATGTGGTTCCTACTTGGTAATCTCCCATTAAAAGTGTTTGAAAAAAATGAAGGAAAAAAAAAATTATGTTGATAATCGATTTTTGTATAATCGATTATTGTGATAATCGATTATAATCAGAATCTGTTTTTGTTTTCGTATATTAACTGAAAAGCGATTTTACAATAATCTATTTCGTTTGGATGGTGCAAAAAATTACTTTTACATAATAAATTACGAAAAAAATGTATAATGTTATTTGTATATGGTAATAATATTTGATCATTTTTAACATTAAAACTTATTAAAATATTTATTTTTTAAATATAAAAATGTAAAAAATATTCACGTTTATCATGAATATAAAAAAAGTTGAGTACAGATAAAATATGGATTCTTTTCACTGATAATGCAAGAATCGTAAACAAAATAACAACTTACGTGAAAGAATCGTGGAAATATGCAAGAGGGTAAATGTGGAAACAAAAAATATGGAGAAAAAAATAATCAGAATCTTGCATCTAACAGTTAAACACCCCATCTACTCAAAAAACAACTTTTCTTTCAGTCAAAAGCTTTTTTTTGAGTTTTTCATCAATCAATCAAACAAAAATGATTATTTCAAAAACAGTTTTTTTTCATCTAAAATAGGTGACATCCAAATATTTCAGCATTCCTAAACATACATTAAGAGTGTGTTTGGGAAAGATGGGGAAGAAAATTATGCTGATAATCTGTTTTCAAATAATCGATTATTATGATAATCGATTATAATCAGAATTTGTTTTTGTTTGGGTATGTTTGCTGAAAAATGATTTTAAGATAATCTATTTCATTTGAATGATGTAAAAATAATCACTTTTACATAGTAAATTACGAAAAATGGTATGAAATTATTTGTTTATATAATAATATTTATGTTGTTTTAACATTAAAACCTGTTAAAAAAAATTTATTTTGTCATCAATTTTTTTCTATTATAAAAAATTTGAATAAAATTTATAACATTACTACGAAAACATGTCAAAAGAATATAACATTCCATAAAGTGGGCCTAACGTTGTCTCCACAACATTTTAAAAAAAAAAATTAAAAAAATAATATATATATATATATATATGTATATGTATAAATAATAAATATTAATTAAATAAGTTAATTAAATATTTTTTTTGTTTACAACTGCACTTTAAAAAGTAATTGCACAAATGATGTGAAGAACAGCTGGGATTTGGCGAAAGGGAATCACCCTGCTAGAGCTCCCAGCGCTGCAGCTCGTTGAGGGATGGGGGGTAGGATCGGAAAGGGGGCGTAGGTGGGCAAATTGTCGTGAGTGAACAGAAATAATCAAAAGCAAAATAATCAAAACAGTTCAAAATGGGAGATATAGATTATCACCTATTTCAGCTTTTTTTTTTTTAAAAAAAACTTTTTCAAAATTTAAGCTAAACATCCAAACAAAATAATTTTGTGTGAAAAAGCTTTTTTAAGTGTAAAACAGCTGTTTTGGATGTTACCAAACAAGCTCTAATTAATTAGTATACATTCACTAGTTGGTATGGTCATCTTCTGGAGCTTGGTCTCATGATCTTTCTCCAACTGCATGCCATCGGTCATGCATGTCCAAAAGGTAGCAGATACGGGAAGCACTATGTTTGACAGAGGATTTCATATGTAATTTCAGATTTTTTTTAAGAGGAAACTCATAATATGCCATACACGAAGGGAGGCGAAAAGATATAATGAAAAAAAGACGAAATGCATTATAAGAGTTTGAATTCTCAGACTCACATTTCTTGTCTCACAACTTAATCAAATAAATCAACTTAACAGATTGAGATTTTGTTTTAAGCTTTAAGCATGTCTCTCCAAAAAAAAAAAACATTCAATAAATGTTGGACAAGAATGTAGCTTTAAAATGTTACATGTAACTTATGATTTTGACCTTAAAATATTTTTTTAAAAAAATATATTTCTATGGAAAGCTTGAACAAACATACTCTAAATAGCTTGAAGGGAATCATTATCAATATAATTTCAAAAACGATGGATAAGTTCAATTGACAACATAACGAAAGGGACATATATGTAATTGAATGGATTTCGATCCTCTCTTTCTATCTTTTCATGTTTTCTCTTATATTACATAGAGAAAGGAAAGAACGAAAAATCCGAGGATCCTAATAGGTAAATGAATTACCTTGAAAAAAAAAAAAAAAGATAAGCAATTTCATAGTCATATTTTAAGTAATATTAATTAACACGGATTAACATGCAATTAGAAATCAATCATTTGAGTGTATTAACTGTTAATTGAATTTACTAACCTTCTTCTTCAAGCCAGGGATGGTGGCTGAGAGTGCAAGCAATCTCTCCGTCAGTTCCCGTTGTCTCCCTTTTTTGTTGTTCTCACTCTCACCCATCATGGGATCTACCGTATCATGATTCTCATCATCCACAGAGAACTCTTCATCATCAAAACATAAATCATTGTTGTTATAATCACCCACTTCCTATATGCAACAATAGATTAAAACACCCCAAACAAGAGGAAGTTAGATATATACTATAAGCAACATACACACACTTCACATGTTCATAATCATATTCATAATCATATAATATATATATATATATATAGCATATAATATAATATATATGTGAGTATTGAGTACTGTGTTACGTTTACCAAATCAGAATCAGAAGGCCAATTTTCCCCTGACCCCTCCATTAATTGACAAGTATAACCTTGCTCTGGGTGTAGAATAAACTATATAGTGATATAATATATGGTTAATTTTGTGAAGATGATAAGGTGGTGTAAGGAAGAATGAATGAAATTAATATGGATAAGTTGTGGGGTTATATGAACTGACAGTAATATGAAACAAAAAAAATGAAGATCGGATGAGGGTGCATGTGGGGTGTGAAATGTGTAGGACTGCACTGCACAACAAACATATATAGCTAGATAAATATTAAAAGCCTAATTAAAGTGGCAAGGAAGTAGATGGAGAGAAAAGACACGGATAAAAGTTTCAAGGGAAGGGTAGCTATATCCTTATTATACTCGCCAAACATGCAGCTTGCATCTACACGGTTCAATCCTCACTTTTACACGTGTCAATCATCAAGATATCATGTGTGTGGAGGGGGAGACGTAGAGCGTGGTTCGCGTGTCCCTTGATAATATATGTAATGCTGAAATTTATTATAAAGAAAGTCAGACAGGACAATGGAAGAGTTTTTAATTGCTTTTTAGCATTTACCAATTAATCATGAGACGTGGATAGGAATGGGTACTGTATGGCCAACATTTTAATTAAATTGTGATTACGATTACATTATCTTATTATGGAAAAATGAGATCACAGTATGGTTGTGAAGATTACCAAAACTACAGAAGTTGTGGTATCACTTACGATTGCCTTGAAGTAGAATCACACTTGGCCTTCTATCAAAAAAAAAAAAAAAAATAGAATCACAGTTGGCCACATGTCTTACCCACATGCCAAAGCCTCTTCACATATATCATAGAATCTATTCTTTAATTACAGGTTTGCATATATATATATTACGTTTGGCAAAAATGTTAAGCATGTTTTAGTTTTTAATTTGACATGGTTTTATCAGGAAGAGGCGAACATAGTTGTCTTCAACATCTAGGAACGGTTCAAAGAAAGGATTCAAAAGAACCTTAGCAACTAATTTGATATTTTACTATTTGATATGGATGCATGGAATCAAGTTATTTTCAATTCATTACATGTGGATAGTGAAGGGGTATTTTGGAGTTGATCAAGGATAAGGACTTTATCCTTGATAAGCAAAATTTGAAAATCTTACAATTTTTTATACGAATTGGGGGTTGAGTTCTTTTAACAATTTGAACTTTTGAAGTTCGACTGTATTAAAAAAAAAAATTATGATATGTACCCAAAAAAAACGATGATATATTCCCAAAAAGAAAAATATAGGTGAAAAGTGAAAACAGATTTATTGAACTTGTACTCTGCAGTCTACTTCATATATTTTTGTTCTACAATTGTGTTATTTGAACAATCCAAATGGGACAATTTTGGGACAACTTTCAACAATGGTATATGATATTCAAAATTGTGGTTAATTATTGAATTTGCTAAGTAAACTGTGATATTGAATTTCATTGAATTAAATAAACTGAGAATACAAAACTCTTATATATGCACAAATGGCTATAAGTATAACGGACTAATAACTTGATAGCAGTGATATCCTAACAAACTCAACTAATTGATAACTCTTACTAACTGCTATAACAGAAAATAGATAACAACAATATGCTAACTGACTCTATCAATAAATCTATTATCTATTACTCCCCCTCAAGGTGGAGTGTGAGGACTATGAACACCCATCTTGGTTGACAACTCCTGAAATGTCTTGGCACCTAAGGACTTAGTGAAAATATCTGCTTGCTGCTGTTTCACTACAAAAAAAAGGTTATTTAGCGATCGAAAATAGTGACCGAATTTGGTGGTTGCTGTTTGCGACCGAAATTGCGACCGATTGTAGGATCTAAATCAAACACTGATTAGAATTGATATTGAGACCGAAATAGAGGGTAGCAGAGTTATCGGTCTCTATTTCGGTCGCAAAATAAAGGAAAGTAAAAGTCAAAATTTATGACTCTTTAGCGACCGAAATGACGACCGAGTTAAATGCAACGGTTAAATTTTATTTATCTTTGCAACCGATATTAAATCGGTCGCTAAACGGCGCATAAAAAATTAAAATAGAGCGTGTTAGCGACCGAATTTTAAATCGGTCGCTAAATCTATGAATTCAAATTTCAAATCAACCCATTTAGCGACCGAATAATTCGGTCGCTAAAACTAAAATCCTTAAATCCACCAGAACCCCCCTTTCTTCCCTATTTCACGAAACTTCTCTCTCTCTCACTCATTCTCTCTTCCTCGCAAGCTCCGACCACCAGCCTCCAGCCACCGCCGTCAGGTAAGCTCTCTCCCTCTCCCTCTCCTTTTCTCTCTCTCTCTCTCCATCTCTGTCTCTGTCTCTCTCTCTCTGTCTCTAACCGTTTCTCTCTCTCTTAGGTCCGTCTTCCTCCGCACGTCTAGAGCAGCGCCACCACCGGCACCACCAGAGCAGTGCCACCGTTACCACCGCAGCACAGTAAGTCTTCTTCCCTTTGGCAAAATCAAATTATAATTCTCTGCTTACCTCACAGTCTCACATAATCTTGATCACAATTTTCATACTATGTTGGTAGATTTGGATTCTTCTTTGGTTTTTGGCATTTTTATATGCTAAATCTAATTGTTGTTTTATAAATACATGCCATAAATTGAGGTTTAAAGTATTTTCATGTTCTAATTGTCTTATCTCTAAAATATTGTAACAAAACATACAAAGTATCATCGGTCCTTTTCTTCACCATTTTAGAACACTTGTTGCATCCTTGATAAAACCAATTATAGTCCTCAATAATCTCATGAATTGCTACAAGTGTTGTTACCCTTCTAGGCTATTGAAATCAAAGTAAGTGATCAACGGATGTAGATGAGAAAATTTGTTTAACAAAACTGAAAAAACGGGTATAATTTGTAACCTGCTTTGATTCTCTGATGCATTTCCTTTTGTTCTCTTGGTGCATACTTGATCGCGGTGATGCTCACCGTGCTCGAGTCGTGTACTTGGAGACCGATGGGAAATGCTGTCGAAATTTTGTTAAGCATAAGGTATTTGAATAAGGGAATAACTATTATTAGCCGAGTGTGGTAAAGGTTTCTTCTCGAATGGGATAGGTTCATACCTTGTCATAAGAACGAGATTGATGGAGTTATTGGAATGCACCGTAATATATAAGTGTTAATTTTTGTATGCTGTCACATGAAGGCCTAACAACCATGAGCCATGATCTTTTATTTATTTATTTATATGAATGCTCTGGTTTGATCAATTTCTTGTTTTACTTTGTATGTATATGTGTGTGTACTGTTTGGCTTATCTGTCATACAGTATTTGTTACATTCTGTTATTATTTACCCATCTAGCATACAAGCTACAACTTACAAGTGAGCACAAGAGAAGCTCATTTTAGTTACTCTGTGCAATGAGTTTGTACTGTAAACTTTTACTAGGATCAGTGGGTTTATATGTTGTTTCTCGATAGGATTTGTGTGCTGATAATTTAATGTTTATGCATGTGTTTGCCAATATGTGTTGTTTGTTAGTGGAGAGCAGAGCTCAATAGGATGTGATCCAGTCCGAAAGGCTGGATGCTGGTTGTGTGCTGATAATTTAGAAGTTATGCATGTGTTTGAAAATTATGTGTTACTTTTTAATGGAGAGCGGAGCTCAATAGGATGTTTGCTACTATATTTTATCTAAGTTTGTATTGATTTACATTGCAATATATAAGCTCAACTATATTTATAGGTTAATGGTTTTATTTTCTGCTAGAGTTAATTATTAATTTACGAAAGCCTTAGTTTCCTGTTTGAGATTCAATATTAATGAGCATGCGTACCTTCTCAGGGTACACATGCTCATTGTATTGAATCTTGAATTGTCCAAGTGGGACAGTTTGGGAAAAAACCTTTTTCACACTCGTACAATAGTCATTTCAATGTTCAAATGCCTTTTATACTTGTTAAAATCTCGGTCTGATGCATTTCCTTTTGTTCTCCTGGTGCATACTTGATCACGGTGATTCTCACCGTGCTCGAGTCGTGTACTTGGAGACAAATGGGAAATGCTGCCAAAATTTTGTCAAGTATAAGGTATTTGAATATGTGAATAACTATTATTAGCCGAGTGTGGTAAAGGTTTCTTATCGAATGGGATAGGTTCATACCTTGTCATAAGAACGAGATTGATGGAGTTATTGGAATGCACCGTAATATATAAGTGTTATTGTAGGATTGGTCAGGCTATTTAATTATCAGCAATGGATATTCCGGAGAATCGAAATGGATGTATCGTAGGTTGGATCGGAATAAACGTCTTAGGGAAGAGTATAGAGTTGGAGTGGGTGAGTTTATAGAGTTTGTTGTTAGCCAGGAGAGATTTATACGACTGGGCGGTGATCATTTGAGGTGTCCTTGCAAAAGATGCAAGTGTCAATCTTTCAAAAGCGTGGATGGAGTTGTAGCTGATCTTTATGAGAAGGGCTTCATGCCTGATTACTATTGGTGGAGTAACCATGGTGAGACGTTGCCTGATTTAAACCCGATTGTGTTTGAAGGTTCATACTATGGAAGTGGTGACCGGAGGGAAGAATTGAATCCATACGAGCAGATGATAATGGATCATGCACTACAAAAAAAGGTCATTTAGCGACCGAAAATAGTGACCGAATTTTTAGGTTCCTTTTTGCGACCGAAATAGAGACCGATTGTAGGATCTACATGAAACAATGGTTAGAGTTGATTCTGCTACCGAAATAGCGACCGAAATAGAGCGTAGCAGAGATATCGGTCGCTACTTCGGTCGCTAAACAAAGGAAAGTAAAAGTCAGAAATTTATGAATTGTTAGCGACCGAAATGGCGACCGAATTAAATGCAACGGTCAAACTGTGTTTATATTAGCGACCGATTTATAAATCCGTCGCTAAATTTATGAATTCACACTTTAAACTTTATTTATATTTGCGACCGATATTAATTCGGTCGCTAAATGGCGTGTTGAAAAAATAAAATTGCGCGTGTTAGCGACCCAAATTTAATTCGGTCGCTACAATTACAAATTCAAATTAAGACTAACCATATTAGCGACCGAATTAATTCGGTCGCTAAAACTGAAATCCCTAAATTCGACAGAACCTCCTTCTTCCTCATTTTTTCCGGCGTTTTCTCTCTCCCACCCACTGTTTCTCTCTTCTACGGCGCGCGCTCCGGCCACCTCAACACCCCAAAACACCTCCGGTCGTCGTCACCACCGTCATCTCCCCTCTGCTCAGGTAAGCTCTCCTCTACTCCATCTCTCTGTCTCATTGTCTCACTATGTCACTGTCTATCATTTCCCCCCTCATTTCAGGGCTCATTCTGCTCACATTGCTCACACCACCACCACCACAACGCCCTCCCTCACACTGACCGAGGTAATTGCTTCTCTCGTTGTCTTTCTCTACATTGTTGTTTCTGTTGTGTGTTGTGTGTACATTGGTGTTGTGTGTGTGTTTGTTGTGTTGTGTGTGTGTGTGTTGTGAGTGTGTGTTTGTTGTGTGTTCTGTGTACTAAAGTTTGTGTGTTCAATTGGATTGTAATCATAGGGTAGGTGTGTGTGTGCTCTGTGTGTGTGTCTGTTTGGGATGTTTGTGTGTGTGTGTGTGCAGAGATGTGTGTTTAGTGTATGTGTGTGTGTCTGTTTGGGATGTTTGTGTGTGTGTGTGCAGAGATGTGTGTTTAGTGTATGTGTGTGTCTGTTTGGGATGTTTGTGTGTGTGTGTGTGTGTGCAGAGATGTGTGTTTAGTGTATGTGTGTGTGTCATTTGGGATGTTTTGTGTGTGTGTGTGTGTGCAGAGATGTGTGTTTAGTGTATGTGTGTGTGTTTAGTGTATGTGTGTGAGTTTAGGGATGTGTGTTTTTGTTACTCATCATTTTCATTTTTTCATCCAACACATTTCTCTCTTTTCTCTTAGTTTCTCAAGGTGTCTTGATTTCTTACTCAAGGATCATCACTTAGAGGTAATTTTCCTCCAACCTTTCTTCATTACAATTGATGTTGAGTTGATTAGCTTCATGCTTGTTCTTAATTTTGTTCAAAAAGAATTAAGCTTGAAAATGGTAGAAAAATCATAACTCTTTGTACCCATTGATTTAAGTCTTGAAACTTAATATTGGTGCTTCTATAATCATACTCTTCATGCTTGCCAAATGATTTGATGAACAAAAATTTCTCCCCTATTTTCCCCCACTTGGCCGAACCATACCCTTTTATTTTACTCTTGGATTTCAAAAATTTGTAACTCTTTGCATAAAGGGAAACAAATCTCCAAATTTGATATCTGTGCTTGTCTAGTGATCAATGATCATCCTTCCTTTCTCTTCATGTTTTTCATTCAAATCACTAAGTTGCTACAACTTTCCATATTCCTTGATTTTTATGATTTAAATTCTAGAAAATCATAGAAATGGAATTTGTGAGTTATGACAATTTTTCCCTACTAACTAAGACCCTAACATCTTGTCTATCTAGGATGGACTATTAGATCATATAATTAATATAGTTAATTAGTGGTTAGTTACAAATCAGATTGCTTTATCTTACATATAATATAAGTCACTTTTATATATGACTTGATGTAATAAACTTTCTCATTCAATCAATTACACCTTTCAGTTTTCTCTCTATTATTTTCTATTTTAATGGGCAATGTCATGTTTACTAACATGAACATTGAACAACATGGAAAATCTTCTCTTTGATAGAAAGAAATTCTAGCATTATCCACATTTTTTTTATGGTACTGGATATGTAATATATTGATTCGATTTGTGTTACTGATTAGGCCCGATTTAAGGATAATTTTTTTTTAAAAAAGTCGAAATCAAAATAAATTGACCTTGACTCTCCAATCTTATTATTTTTTATGCTTCATTGATTATTTTTTCGTGAGCACATGCTTTAACACTAGATATTCATGAGATAAATTATTTAGGTATAACAATTTAACATAATAGAATAGTGATTTGATTTGAAATGAATAATTTCATTTATGCACAATAGGTCCTTGTTGTCATATTCTTCTACCGGCTCCTCCACTTATCCTTGCTCAGTTGTGTTTTCTCTCTCGGTCAGTTCTCACGAACACTCGAGTGTAATGTATTATGTGAATTATCATCTTGTTTGGTAGTGGAGAGCTGAGCTCAATAGGATGTGATCTTGTCCGATTGTATGCTTGATAATTAATTTAATGTTTATGCATGTGTTTGTCAATATGTGTTGTTTGTTAGTGGAGAGCGGAGCTCAATAGGATGTGATCTTGTCTCGATTGTATGCTGATAATTTAATGTTTATGCATGTGTTTGTCAATATGTGTTGTTTGTTAGTGGAGAGCGGAGCTCAATAGGATGTGATCCTGTCCAGAAAGGCGGGATCTTTGGTTGTGTCTTGATAATTTAGAAATTATGCATGTGTTTGACAATTAATCGCTACTTGTTAGTGGAGAGCGGAGCTCAATAGGATGTTTGCTACAATATTTAATCTAAGTTTGTATTGATTTACGCTGCAATTTATATAAACTCAACAATGTTGCAATATTTATAGGTTAATGGTTTTATTTTCTGTTAGAGTTAATAATTAATTCTACGAAAGCCTTAGTTTCCTATTTGAGATTCAATATTAATGAGCATGCGTAACTTATCAAGGTATGCATGCTCATTGTATTGAATCTTGAATTGTCCAAGTGGGACAGTTTGGGAAAAAACCATTTTCTCACTCGTACAATAGTCATTTCAATGTTCAAATGCCTTATATACTTGTTGAAATCTCGGTGCGATGCATTTCCTTTTGTTCTCCTGGTGCATACTTGATCGCGGTGATTACGACCGTGCTCGAGTCGTGTAACTTGGAGACCGGTGGGAAATGCTTGCCGAAATTTTGTCAAGTATAAGGTATTTGAATATGGGAATAACTATTAGTAGGCGAAGTATGACAAAGGTTTCTTCTCGAATGGGATAGGTTCATACCTTGTCATAAGAACGAGATTGATGGAGTTATTGGAATGCATAGTAATATATAAGTGTTATTGTAGGATTGGTCGAGGCTATTTAATTGCCAGCAATGGATATTCCGGAGAATCGAAAATGGATGTATCGTAGGTTGGATCGGAATAAACGTCTTAGGGAAGAGTATAGAGTTGGAGTGGGTGAGTTTATAGAGTTTGTTGTTAGCCAGGAAAGATTTATACGGCTGGGCGGTGATCAATTGAGGTGTCCTTGCAAAAGATGCAAGTGTCAATCTTTCAAAAGTGTGGATGGAGTTGTAGCCGATCTTTATGAGAAGGGCTTCATGCCTGATTACTGTTGGTGGAGTAACCATGGTGAGACGTTGCCTGACTTAAACCCGATTGTGGCTGAAGGTTCGTACTATGGAAGTGGTGACGGGAGGGAAGAATTGAATCCATACGAGCAGATGATAATGGATCATGCTGGACCATCGGTTGGTGTTGTACTAGAAGAAGATGGAGGAGAAGATGGTGGAATGGGTTCCCAATACATAGAGGAGAATGTATTGGCAAATCATCCGGGCAGATTTAGTGGCAAATCAAAAGGATATTTCTTGGAGCAGCGTGACATTAATGCTGCTCATCTGTATATCCTTCAAAATTGTGAAGAGGTGGCGCCATATTTAGAGTAAGTTTCTACAACGTCTTTAATAAGTTCAATTGACATTTATTATTATTAATCGTCCTGCTGTTAATCTCCCATATGTAGGATGTACGGCAATTTTCTAAGGGATCTCCAACCTGACATTTCAAATGATCAGGTTGATCGAGAAATTACTTCTCACTTTGCTACGTGGTTCAGTAAATATGTAGGTTAAGCATCTTCATTTTTTGAAGCATACATTTTATCTCCTTAAATATATAGCATGTATAAGAATAATATAATATTTGAATGTTTAGGTACTAGATCCAGAAAACAATGTTCAAAATCCATTGTTGACAAATTTGGCATAGGGGCCTAACAGATGGGTTACATCATGGAATACTTATATTGTAAATGGATATAAATTTAACACAAAAACATGGAATGAAGGAATGCAAACGTGTAACTATGGTGTTTGTGTGCGAGCCACCGATGGCAATGTAGAGGATGATTTCTATGGGGTTCTAAGCGACATCCTTGAACTCGATTATACGGTTTCCCGTGATGAAATTAGTTATCTTCAAGTGTGATTGGTTTGATCCTACTCTTGACGTAGGGACAAAAATAGATAAAAATTATGGTATTATTCAAGTTAGGCTGTCTCGAAGGTATAATAAGGCGTACGACCCATTCATTTTCTCACAACGGGCGGAGCGGGTTTATTACTCGCCATATCCCGAAGGACATCATGGCTGGATGGGTGTTATTAAGATAAAGGCTCGCAGTATAATTCACGATAATGTAATCAACCAGCACTGAAAAAGATGCTCCGTACCAAGATGATGAGTTTTCAAGACCCCACGTCACCGTTGCAAATTACGCCAGGACATTATTGTTAATTCTCTGGCGGACATTTCCGAAATGGGGAAGAAGTTGAAAGAGAGTTAATGGATCAATTCGAGTTGGACGCATCTAGCGAAGGTACATTCCGATCAAGTGATACCGATGAGGCGAGGTGAATTTAGTGACGGAGATTCTACTTAGGTAATTTATTTATGTCATAATTCATTGTGTGAATGTCATTCTACTTATTAGGTAATTTATTTTTGTATTATTTACACTGTTGTGTAATCATATTTTCATTTTTTTCATAGATGGCGGATTCCTCCAGAGGTAGGGGTCGTCGTGGAGGTCGTGCTGCGAGAGTCCCTTGGCCGGCCGACCCACAGCCTTCAGATCGAGACCATCCTACCAGCACCTTTGTTGACGGGACACCTCAGGGTGATGGAGTTGCACCCCCCACCCATCCTCATGTGGTCGGGACACAGGCTGCACCCTCATCATCCACACCTACGACGATGGGACCATCATCATCAACGGGACAGGAGAGTCGTGGTCCATCCGACAGGAGGATTCTTCTTATCCCCAGGGGGGATAACTAGTATGCTAATTTAATTTTTTAATATATATAAAGTATCATTAATTTCTATTTACTTGTTTTTTTAATTTATTTATAACATTTATTAATGCTCTAATTTTGCTGCAGCTTTCT
Organism: Sophora flavescens; assembly: GCA_030762895.1. NCBI lineage: Eukaryota > Viridiplantae > Streptophyta > Magnoliopsida > Fabales > Fabaceae > Sophora > Sophora flavescens. Next base: position 7,229,320 of record CM061070.1, read on the forward strand.
ACCCGCGAAGGGCCCTTCTGATTCGATCTCGAAGATCCTGCGACGCAAGTTTGATGGTCCATGGCCTACATGGAAGGCCATCCCACTGGGCCATAGGGATCAGTTGTTTCTAGAGTTTAAGGTAACAGTTTATTAAGTTTTTTAAATTAAATTTACATTATATATATGTACACACGAATTTCCTAACAACTGTAAGTTGCAGAAAGAGTATAGGTGGGACTTAGCTTTAGAGGCTCTCGTCAGGGACATATTTGAGCATAAAGGCTCACTGGTTATAAAGAATCTGATGAACAAGCTGAGGAAGGGGCAGAATAAGGGGAGGTGGGTGGATCCTGAGATCAAGAGGCAGCTGGACCCGATCTTGGGCTCCTTGAGAAGTTCCGGGATATCCGAGGCCACGGCTCGGCGTAATCGAGCTTCGATGGTGGCGCATGTGCTTGGACCGGTGGGTCTAAATCACCGTAGCCCGCCCACTACGACGAGCTGGTAATACATTAAACTTTTGACTTAATATATTATTTAATTAATTAGTTTTCATTTTTAATTATTCTTATGAATTTAATATTATATTATTACGTGCGTAAAGCACGAAACAACGTGCCCCGAGCTGCTATGGAGTTGGTGGAAGAGGACGAAGAAGTTGAAGTCGGGGACATGGGTCAACGACAAGGCCCGTAACTATGCTGTAAGCAAAAAAATAATTTAGTGTTTACTTGTAATTTATTATAAATGATTTGTTAATATTGGATATAATTATTTTAACTAAATCTATTCAACTTTGTAGGCGGGCTTCAACGAGAAGAATGACGATGCCATATCACGTGCCTCACAGTCACAAGATGAGGCTTTGACTGGTGATGGCTGTTCTCCTGTCTCCGTCGACGATAATGCCATTTATTTGGAGGTCATCGAGGGCAGGAACAAGAAGGGGCACGTGTATGGCCTCGGACACCTGGGAGCCGAGTTCATCGCTTCATCGTTCGGCACGCCTTCTCCTTGTTGCGCCGATACCGTCCCTCAGGAGCAGTTCCACCAAATGCAGGACACCATCACGCGGTGAGCGAGCTTCGGGAGAAGAGCGAGAGAAGCGGCGAGATGGCGAACCAGATTGCCTGATTGGCTTCGGGCACACACGGCGGTGATGCGGCGAGCATCAGCGAGGGCGGTGACATCTGCGGCTGGTGTTGGAGCGAATGAGGATCAGACTCCGATTGCTCGGGATGATGCTCGGCGGTTGTGCCTGCTGCCGCTCCTCGATTCGCCGCCCGGCCTGCGATGTCTGCTCTGCGAGAGGATGATCAGCTAGCAGACGTTGGTGGTACGGACGCTGAGGATGATTGGATTCCTCCATCTCCCCCTCATCATGACTGATTTTTTCTCTCCATATTTTTGACTTTAAACGATTCTTGTACGACATTTTTGATTATTCTTTTTATATATATTTATTATTTTTTATGATTGTATATTTCATAAGTTATTTGGTGTGTTTTATTAGTAATTTTTTAACGTTTAAAGAAAATCAGAAAAAAAATTATTATAAAAATTAAAATTAAAAAAAATTAATAATAACCAGTTTAGCGACCGAATTAGAAACCAATAATTCGGTCGCTAAACTTTATTTAAGATTTACAGATGATGTATAGCGACCGAAAATCCGTCGCTAATATAGGTTAACAGTAACCAAAATTAGCGACCGAATTAGCAACCGATTATCGGTCGCTAAAAATGGTTACCCAAAAAATGCGACCAACCTAATAGCGACTGATTATTATTATATAGCGACCGAATTTACGATCGCTAATTAGCGACCGAAATAATAATTCGGTAGCTAAAACCTTAGCGACCAGGTATTCAGCTACCATCATAAATCGGTCTCTGATTCGGTCGCTAAAACAAATAGCGACCGATTTACATGGTTTAGCGACCGAAACTTACGGTCGCTAAACAATTGTTTTTTTTGTAGTGATGCTGGACCATCGGTTGGTGTTGTACTAGAAGAAGATGGGGGAGAAGATGGTGGAATGGGTTCCCAATACATAGAGGAGAATCCGAATCCCGAAGCTCAAAGATTCTATGATATGCTGAGTGTTGCACGATCTCCATTGTGGAAAGGATGTCGGGAGTACACAAAGTTGTCGATGTGCATGGAATGGTTGAGTATCAAATCTGACTACAATATGCAAGAAGGTTGTTTTAATCGCCTCACCAGGTCAGTGTCCAAGGCGTTGCTAGAAGACAATCGGATGCCTACTAGTTTTTATCATGCTAAGAAGTCTGTGGAAAATTTGGGTCTGGGGTGTTTGAAAATTGATTGTTGCCCGAATGGATGTATGTTGTACTATAAGGATGATTCAGCGTAAAGCATAACATGTTGTCGATTTTGTGGTGTGGATCGGTATAAGAAAACCACTAGGATGGGCATTGAGAAGAAGAGGTCGCTAAAAAAGATGGTGTACTTTCCGCTCGTGCCAATACTTACAAGATTGTACTCTTCGATGGCCATTGCAGCTCACATGAGGTGGCATAGTGAGCATGAGAGGGAGCAAGATGTCTTGTGTCATCCATCTGATGGAGAAGCTTGGAAACATTTTGATAGGGTTCATATGGCATTTTCACAGGACCCTCGGAATGTCCGATTGGGGTTATCTACTGATGGATTTAATCCTTTTGGGCAGTCTGGAAAAGCATACTCTTGTTGTCCGGTTATCCTGACTCCGTACAATCTTTCCCCCGGGGATGTGCATGATGCGGGAGTTTATGTTCCTAACAGTCATAATTCCGGGTCCGTCTAATCCTAAAGGTAAGATTCATGTGTACTTGCAGCTGTTGATAGATGAGTTGACGATGCTGTGGAATGATGGTGTGTTGACATATGACGTATCTTTGAGGAAGAATTTCATCATGAAAGTAGCTTTGATGTGGACGATCAACGACTTTCCCGCCTATGGGATGATGTCGGGTTGGATGACCGCGGGGAAGCTTGGATGCCCAATATGTATGGAGCGATCGAAGGCATTCATGCTTAAAAACAGTCGAAAGATCTCATATTTTGATTGTCATCGTCAATTCCTTCCATAAGATCATCCTTATAGGTGGAACAAGAATGCATTCAAGAAGCGTTGTGCGGAGACAACACCGCCTCCACCACGTTTGACTGGTCCTAATGTATGGCGCAGAGTACAGTATTTACCGCTCGTCCATGAATCCCAAGGAGAACATATTCCTGATTATGGCATCAACCATAATTGGACAAAACAAAGTATATTTTGGAGGTTGCCGTATTGGAGGACGCAGCTACTCCGTCACAACATTGATGTCAAGCATACTGAGAGGAATGTGTTTTTGAATGTGTTTGACATTGTGATGGACATCAAGGGGAGGACAAAGGATACAAATAAAGCCCGATTGGATCTGGATGAAATTTGTAATCGGAAGGAGCTTGAGTTGCAGGACGGTGGTTGTGGCAGACTTATCAAACCGAAGGCAAGTTATAAACTAAGCAAAACACAGAAAGTGGCCATCTGTAAGTGGGTTAAAGAACTAAAGTTACCAGATGTGTATGCTTCCAATCTGGGTAGATGTGTTGACATTAAGGAAGCAAAGTTACATGGAATTAAGAGGAATCAATTAAAGGATATGGAAGTCAAGATACCCGTTTTGTTATGTAAGCTGGAGCAAATCTTCCCGCCGAGTTTCTTTGATTCCATGGAACACCTGCCAGTTCATCTACCTTACGAAGCACGAGTTGGTGGCCCAGTCCAATACCGCCGGATGTATCCATTTGAGAGGTAAACAACATCAACTATTTTACTTAATACATATGAAATTCACGAACACGAAATCGTAGTTTAGCTTTCCATAAAACTAGTAATTATTTGTATGTATCCCTCTTTAATAGGCTCCTGCACTCCCTTAAACACAAAGTCAAGAACAAGGCACGAGTGGAGGGTTCCATTTGTGAAGCATACTTAGTAGAGGAGACTTCCACTTTTGCCTCTTATTATCATCCGGACGAAGTTAACACGAGAAGGACAAGGATGCCTAGAAATGTTGATTCGGGTGAAGGAAGTTCAACTAGTCCTCCTATATCAATATTCAACTATCCGGGCAGATTTAGTGGCAAATCAAAAGGATATTTCTTGGAGCAGCGTGACATTAATGCTGCTCATCTGTATATCCTTCAAAATTGTGAAGAGGTGGGGTCATATTTATAGTAAGTTTCTACAATGTCTTTTATAAGTTCAATTGACATTTATGATTATTAATCGTCCTGCTGTTAATCTCTCATATGTAGGATGTACGACAATTTTCTAAGGGATCTCCAACCTGACATTTCAAACGATCAGGTTGATCGAGAAATTACTTCTCACTTTGCTACATGGTTCAGTAAATATGTAGGTTAAGCATCTACATTTGTTGCAATACATTTATCTCCTTAAATATATAGCATGTATAAGAATAATATAATATTTGATTTTTTAGGTACTAGATCCAGAAAACAATGTTCAAAATCCATTGTTGACAAATTTGGCACGGGGGCCTAACAGATGGGTTACATGATGGAATACTTATATTGTAAATGGATATAAATTTAACACAAAAACATGGAATGAAGGAATGCAGTCGTGTAACTATGGTGTTTGTGTGCGAGCCACTGACGTCAATGTAGAGGATGATTTCTATGGGGTTCTAATTGACATCCTTGAACTCGATTATTATTTACACAGTTGTGTAATCATCTGTTCATTTACATCTAGAGAAGGCACATTCCAATCAAGTGGGACTGATGAGAGTGAGGGTGAATTTAGTGACGGAGATTCTACTTAGGTAATTTATTTATATCATAATTCATTGTGTAAATGTCATTCTACTTAGGTAATTTATTTTTGTATTATTTACACAGCTGTGTAATCATCTGTTCATTTTTTACACAGATGGCAGATTCCTCTAGAGGTAGGGGTTGTCGTGGAGGTCGTGGCAGAGGTCGTGCTGCGAGAGTCCCTTCGTCGGCCGACCCACAACCTTCAGATCGAGACCACCCTACCAGCACCTCTGTGGACGGGACACCTCAAGGTGATGGAGTTGCACCCCTTACCCAGCCTCATGTGGTCGAGACACAGGCTGCACCCTCATCATCCACACCTATGACAGGACCATCATCATCATCGGGACAGGAGAGTCGTGGTCCATCTGATAGGAGGATTCTTCTTATCCCTAGAGGGGATAACGAGTAAGCTAATTTAATTTTTTAATATATATAAAGTATCGTTAATTTCTATTTATTTGTTTTTTAAATTTATTTATAACATTTATTAATGCTCTAATTTTCTTTCTTGACTTTACGCATGAAGGGCCCTTCTGATTCGATATTGAAGATCCTGCGACGCAAGTTTGATGGTCCATGGCCTACATGGAAAGCCATCCCAGGGGGCCATAGGGATCAATTGTTTCTAGAGTTTAAGGTAACAATTTATTAAGTTATTTAAATTAAATTTACATTAATATATATATATATATATATATACATATACATATACATATACATATACATATATACACACACACACACACGAATTTCCTAACAATTGTACGTTACAGAAAGAGTATAGGTGGGACGTAGCTTTAGAGGGTCTCGTCAGGGACATATTTGAGCATAAAGGCTCACTGGTCATGAAGAATCTGACGAACAAGCTGAGGAGGGGTAAGAATAAGGTGAAGTGGGTGGATCCTGAGATCAGGAGGCAGCTGGACCAGTACTGGGCTACTGAGAAGTTCCAGGAGATCCAGGCCACAGCTCGGTGTAATCGAGCATCTGATGGTGGCGCATGTGCTTGGACCGACGGGTCTAAATCAGCCACCGCCCACTACGACGAGCTGGTAATACATTAAACTTTTGACTTATTATACTATTTAATTTATTAGTTTTTATTTTAAATTATTCTTATGAATTTAAGATTATATTTTTCTATGTAGAAAGCACAGAAAACAGTGGGCACCCACTGCTATGGAGTTGGTGGAGAGGACGAAGAAGTTGAAGTCGGGGACATGGGTCAACGACAAGGCCCGTAACTATGTTGTAACAAAAAAAAAACAATTTAGTGTTTACTTGTAATTTATTATAAATGATTTGTTAATATTGATTATAATTTTAACTAAATCTCTTCAACTATACTTTGTAGGTGGGCTTCAAAGAGAAGAAGGACGATGCCATATCACGTGCCTCACAGTCACAAGATGAGGCCTTGACTGGTGATGGGCCCAGCTCTCCTATCTCCATCGACGATAATGCCATTTATTTGGAGGTCCTCGGGGGCAGGAACAAAAAGGGGCACGTGTATGGCCTCGGACACCTGGGAGGCGAGTTTATCGCTTCATCATCCGGCACGCCTGCTCCTTCCTACGCCGATACCGTCCCTCGGGAGCAGTTCAACCAAATGCGAGGACACCATCACGCGGCTGAACGCGGAGCTTCGGGAGAGAAGCGAGAGAGAGCGGTAGATGGCGAACCAGATTGCACGATTGACTTCAGGCACACGGCAAAGATGCGAGGCGAGCATCGAGCGGGGCGGCACATCTGCGGCTGGTGTTGGAGCAGATGAGGATCCAGACTCCAGTTGCTTAGGGTGATGCTCTGACGGTTGTGCCGCCTGCTGTCGCTCCTCCGGTTCCATCGCCAGCTACTGATGCTGCTACTGCAGAGGACGATCAGATAGCAGACGTCGGTGGTACGGACGCTGAGGATGATTGGATTCCTCCATTTCCCCCTCATCATGACTGAATTTTTTTTTTGGTCATATTTTTGACTTTAAACGATTCTTGTACGACACTTTGGATTATTTTTTTATATATATATTCATTATTTCTTATGATTGTATATTTCATTAGTAATTTGGTGTGTTTTATTAGTATTTTTGATAAACTTTAAAGAAAAACAGAAAAAATTTATTATTTTAAAAATTAAATTTTAAAAAAATTTAATAAAAACTAGTTTAGCGACCGAATTAGAAACCAATAATTTGGTCGCTAAACTTCAGTTACCATTAACAGATTGTGGTCTAGCGACCGAAAATCCATCGCTAATATAGGTTAACAGTAACCAACATTGGCGACCGAACTAGCGACCGATAATCGGTCGCTAAAAATGGTTACCCAAACAATGCGACCCATCGTGTAGCGACCGTTTTTTTTATTTAGCGATCGAAATTACGGTCGCCATTTAGCGACCGAATTATTATTTCGGTCTCTAAAAAATTAGCGACCAGGTTATCAGCCACCACCATGAATCGGTCGCTAACTTAAATAGCGACTGAATTAGAAAGTTTAGCGACCGAATATGCCGGTCGCTAAACATTTCTTTTTTTGTAGTGTTTGGTGGATACATAAGTAGGTAGTATGGCTCCTGCTTGTAGATGCTCTCGAATGAAATAGCAATCCATTTCTATATGCTCGGCTCTTTCGTGAAAAATAGGATTGGCTGCAAGATGAAGGGCAGCTTGATTGTCACAAAAGATAGTTGTAGGAGTATTGCAGTTGACTTGAAGATGCTTGAGCAAGCTTCTCAACCAAAGAACTTCACTAGTGGCTTGAGCCAATGCACGATACTCAGCCTCACTAGAAGATCTAGATACATTAGTTTGCCTTTTGGTTTTCCAAGATATGGGTGCTGATCCAAGCTTCATTAAATAACCTGTAACAGATTTTCTAGTCAATGGGCAAGAAGCCCAATCCGAATCACAATATGCGATGAGCTCAAAGTCATTTTCTTTTGGTAAAATGATCCCTTGTCCTGGGGAAGACTTCAAGTACCTGAGTACTCGCATGACTGCATCCCAATTGCCTTGTCGTGGTGCCTGCAAGAACTAGCTCAGGATATGCACCGAGTATGTGATCTTAGGTCGTGTAATAGTGAGGTAAATGAGTCTTCCAACTAGCCTGCGATATTGGGAAGGATCAGAGAATATTGGTCCATCATCTAATACAAGTTTGTGATTTTGCTCCCAAGGGAAAGATGAGGGTTTGCATGCAAGCCTCCCACATTCATCTAAGATATCCATTATGTATTTCCTTTGACACATGAATAGACCCGCAGGACCACGAGCCAATTATATGCCAAGAAAATACTTCAAGGTACCTAGATCCTTCATATGAAACCACTTGTTTAAGTATTGTTTGAATTTGCTGCAAGCCAACTCATCATTCCCTGCTATGACAAGGTCATCCACGTATACTAGCACTGCCAGGAATGTTGCTCCATGTGATAGAGTGAATAAGCTGTGATCTGTTGGACACTCTTGAAATCCATACTTGATTAGAGCTTGAGAAAGCTTTGAGTACCAATTTCGTGAAGCCTGCCTTAAACCATAGAGAGACTTCCTTAAACGACACACCATTCCTTCCTTTGGGGCTTCATATCCTTGTGGAGCCTGTATATATACTTCTTCATCAAATTCACCATGGAGAAAGGCATTACTTACATCCATTTAATGTAATTCCCACCCCTTGGCTACTGCTATTGAGAGTAAACATCGAATGGTAGTCATTTTTGCTATTGGAGAAAAAGTCTCATTGAAGTCTTCCCCTTCTACCTGAGTATACCCGTTTGCTACAAATCTTGCCTTGTATTTTTCTATTTCACCAGAGGCTTTATACTTCAATTTGTATACCCATTTGCATCCCATTGCTTTCTTTCCTTTTGGCAATGAAGTGAGTTCCCATTTCTCATTATCTTCTAGTGCTTTCAGTTCTTGAGCCATGGCTTCTCTCCATTCCCTTTTCTTAACAGCTTCCAGATAATACTTTGGTTCCTCTTGAAGAGCAATAGCTGCAAGGAATGCCTTGTGTTTTGTCGAAAAATGATCATAATTGACATAGTTTGAAATAGGATAAACCATACCTGAACAGGATGATGAATCAAGTGACCTTGATGTGGGGTTTTTAGTAGCTGTGTGACAGTAATAATCCTTGAGATAACTTGGTGGTTGTCAAGTCCTTAGCCCAAGTTGATCAATGTCAGGTGATGCTACATGAGTCTCCCCCTCATTCTGAACTTCCTCCCTTGTATTATTAACATGTTCTCCGGAGGAGGAACTTTGTTGTACTTCCTTATTGTCTTCTTGTGGTGGATCATCCTCTTCCATGTCATGAGACAATTGATGAAAAATATTCATGGAAGGTTCCTCTACTGCACTTTCTATTTTTGCAGCAAAAGGGAATTTGTCTTCATAGAAGATCACATCCCAAGAGACAAAGAATTCCTTTGTTCTTAAGCTATATACCTTCCAACCTTTTTGCCCTTAAGGATAACCCATAAAGATGCAACTCTCAGCTCTAGGATCAAACTTATCTCGTTGTTTGGATGAGTTCCTCACATAACAAAGGCATCCAAATACCTTTAAGTGATCGTAAGTGGGAGCTTCTCCAAACAACTTCTCATAGGGAGTAATATGTTCATTGGCTACAGTAGGTGTTCTATTAATGATGTGTGTGGCTACAAGGACACATTCTCCCCAGAACTTTATAGGGAGATTAGTTTGGAATCTTAAGGCTCTTGCTACATTGAGGATATGCCCGTGTTTTCTCTCCACTCGCCCATTTTATTGAGGTGTTCCTACATAAGAAGGCTCATGAGCAATGCCTTCTTCTTTAAGATATCCTTGAAATGTGGAATTAATGAATTCGGAGCCATTGTCACTCCGGATCTTCTTTATCCTTGTGTTGAATTGAGTCTTTACCATGTTGAGAAAATTCACCAAATTGTTAATCGTTTCAGTTTTGTCCTTCACTAGATATACCCATGTTCCTCTAGTGAAGTCATCAACAATAGTGAGGAAGTAGTGTGATCCATTGTGTGATGCAGTATGATATTTTCCCCATAAATCACAATGTATAAGCTCAAAAGGAAACTCAGCTTTATTACTATTTTGCATAAAGGGTAGCCTACATTGTTTGGACTTATGACAAGCATCACAACAAGAGACCTTATCTAACCTGAAACTACTATTAAGTACATGACTAAGACTCTGCAAGACTTGAGTTGAAGGGTGCCCCATTCTGGCATGCCAAAGAGCTGTTACATCTTTGTGTTGCGGCCAAGGATGAAGCTACTGTTGCTTCCAGCTTGAGAACATAAATCCCATCATTCAAGTCACCTGATCCAATCCTCCTCCTCGTGGTTTGGTCATGTATTTCACAGTAATTCGAATAATAAGTAACCATGCAATTAAGGTCATGTGTCAATTTATGAAATGAAATTAAATTAAATTACAGTTGAACTTGGGAACAAAAAGAACATTTAGCAATTTAAATTTCTTGCTAAGTGTAATAGTCCCAACTTTATCAACCAAGACTGAATCACCACTGTCGATAGCCTTGCTAATTTGAAAGGGCCTCTCAAGGGTTTTTACTTCCTTCAAGAGAGAAAATAGATGGGTCATGTGGTGTGAAGCACCACTGTCCAGAACCCACTTCCCACTTTTGATCTTTATGTGAATTAGATTTACCAGCCATGCTATCATTTGCTCCATGATTCCTCCTCACTTGAGTTCCATGCATGGCATGACCTGTTGTGGTTCGATCTGATACTTCCTTTTCTTGGCCTTCATCTGCACAGACAAAGTGTGCAGAATTCTGATTTCCAGATTTGTTGAAGCCTCTGTGTGTTCTTCGTGTATCCCAATTGGGTGGATATCCAACTATCTCAAAGCATTTTGCTTTGATATGGCCAAGTTTTCCACAATGGTCACACCTTGGTCTTGGCCCATCTCTGCCTTTCTGCTTGTTCCCATTGGAAGAATAAAATGTTGAACCTGAGTCACCTTTGCTGTTTCACTCCTTGTCTGCTGTGAACCGAGCCTCTTCTCTCAAAATGTGATTGAAGACACGACGAAGGGAAGGTAAGGGTTCTGTGTTGAGAATGGTGGGTTTTTTTTGGTGAACAGACTCAATTATTTTAGGTCTTCATGGAATGTATATAGCTAGGCTCTATTGCAGCTCTGAGCAATCAAACCAATTGCTTTTGTAAACTCAATGCAATCTTGAAAATGTTTGAAGTCATCTATTGTGTTCAACTTTGTCATTTTTTTTATAACCAAAAATATATTGATTGGGAGTATTAGGAGTGTTCGAACCCGAATACAAGAACAAATACACGATAGTCAAATAGAACTAAACCACTAACTTGATACCTACCACTACACTCCATCCGAACCTATGTAACTTTGATCGTGCCCCTAAACCAGAAAGCAATATCATCCTTACCGTGTTTCAAATTTCTCACTCAACATTATTTAGTTCCAAGATGCCGTATTTCCCAATCCACTCCGCCAATAGGTGCACCAATTCACAATAGACTGCTTATCCTTGAGGAAACCACAGAGATCAAACCAAAAGAGATACTCCCAAGGCTAAAAACTTCAAGTTGCCTACTCCTTCCATCTGTCAAAACACCACTACCAAAGAGCACATAACAAAACACTATCAATCTTTTTCCAGATTCTCTATGGATTAAAACGTTTGGATAAGCTCTTTCGTGTTTAATATCACAAGGAAACTGAATTTTAATTTTCTCCAACAATGTTTGGCCCACCGATTAATTATAGAATCCATAGAAATGTCATTCACATTGACCGTAAGATTAGGATCATCTCAAATAAATCAAGGATTAAGATCTTCTTGGGTTTTAGATCCAGTAGCCTTCTTGGGTCTGAAATAAATGTAGTTTGTTGTTAAACCAAGAATTTGTGAATTCTCAGGTGTCTTCGGCCATTGGTACAACAGCAATAGCACATGAATTGAGAATTTGTTTAGCCTCTGGTTTCGGATCACTTCCTATGCTGCGATTCTGGACAGAGTCTCTGGTGCAGATTTTTGTGATGCAAAGCATTATTTCATTGTGTTAAGCTGTTCCCTTGTTTATGTGGTGCTTGGTCTTTGTTTGGGAAGTGTCTAAGCTTTGACTTATCACTATATTAGTTTTGTTTTCTTGTGCGCTAATGTAATATGGATTCTATGGTTTTGGCATGGACTGTCTTTTTGTAATTGTCTTGCTTTTAGCATTTCTTATGCTTGAGCAAGTTTTATCAATGAATTTAGCTTATCAAAAAAGCCAAACCTTTTTATTTCTTTACTACTTGAATTGGATCTATCCTGATTGAATAATATAATGATATTTATACAACTAAAATCAACATCAACACCATATAAATATGGACTCTTCTCTTTTATTTGTATACTTTCTCTTAAATTATTTTACTCAATCAAATAGAAATTTGGCTTTGATGGATACGGTATGGGATATGGTGTCAGAATCTGGGTGTTCATAAAACTTTTCCGATCCTGATTACCTTGTCGTGGTTATACTTTTATAGTGACAATTAAACTATAATTACTCAGAACTATTCTTTATATATTAGGGGGTTTAGAAAAATAATAATTGGATAACTTAATGATCAAATTCAATTAACTAACGAGTATTCAAAAGTAGTTCGTTGTGATGGAAGTGGATGTGCCCCCAGCAAACTTTACCCGTAAGGTTCGAGGTTCAAATCCCGAAGTAGTTAATTTGAGAAGAGCTTTACTTAATCACTGAAAACGGATTCCTGACAGTAACTGCATAATGCAATTATCGATCTCGATCGTCTGATCTCAAATCGATAGTAGAGATCGTTTAAACCTGATTTACTAAAGGTGTAATGTGAACTGTTGTCGTGACCGTCCAGTCCGGGAGTCGCAAAAAGAAGGTAAAAACCAGAGGAGTCGTCACCAAAACTTTTATTGTGGGAAAACCTTGGAAAACCCATTTATTTTAAGGAAACTAATCTTAAAAAAGATAGAAATTTGAGTTTGGGAGTCGGTTATGAGTAGGGAAGGTGTTAGCACCCTATATCACCCGTTTAAAAAACGGTACCTCAAGTTAATTGTGAAAAATAATTTTAATAACCTTTGAAAATATTTATTTTACCCCGTTTTTAAAATAATAAAAAAAGATAAACACAACAAAAGGGAAAATTAAATTTTGGCTTGACAGATCTTCTGCTACTACGTATTCCCGGGTGCGATGGAAAACTCAAAGCCACGTAGTTCTTATTAAAAATGTTTGATTGATTTTAATTTTAAAAAAGATTTTTTTTATTTTTTATGAAGAAGGATTTTATTTCAAAATAAATTCACTCTTGCACAAGGTTCAAGATAGCGATGATATACGATAAACCCTTACAATTCATACGCCACTTGAGAATGAGAAATTCATACATCAACGTCGTAGATTGTTGTGTGAATCCAAAAGATTTTATTTTATAAAAAAAAAGATTATTAAAATTTGTTAAGAGAGCAAATTAAAAATATTTCATTATCTTTTAACAAAAATGGAATTCACTCATGCACGAGGTCCCAGATAGCAGTGTTATACGATAAACCCTTACAATTCATACGTCACTTGAGGATGAAAATTCATACATCAACGTCATAGATTGTTGCATGAATTAAAAAGATTTATTTATTTTTGTTTTATAAAATCGGATAAAATTTTGTTAAAAAGTGTAAATTGAAAACATATTTTAATTTTTTTATAAAAGATGATTAACTTTCGCACAGGGTTAAAGATAGTCAAGCTATATGATGAATCCTTGCAATTCCTATGACACTTGAGGATGAAAATTCATAAATCAACGTCATAGATTATTGCGCGAATCACTACCAAAAATCAACTGTTTAGCGACCGGCATATTCGGTCGCTAAACTTTCTAATTCGGTCGCTATTTAATTTAGTGACCAAATTAGCGACCGATTAATGGTGGTGGCTGATAACTTGGTCGCTAAGATTTTAGAGACCGAAATATTAATTCGGTCGCTAAATGGCGACCGTAATTTCGGTCGCTAAATAATAAAAAACGGTCGCTACAGGGTTGGTCGCACTGTTTGGGTAACCATTTTTATCGACCGATAATCGGTTGCTAGTTCGGTCGCTAATGTTGGTTACTGTTAACATATATTAGTGATCGATTTTCGGTCGCTAGACCACAATCTTTTAATGTTAACTAAAGTTTAGCGACCGAATTATTGGTTTCTAATTCGGTCGCTAAACTGGATTTTATTAATTTTTTTAAAAATATTTTTTTTTGTTTTTCTTTAAAGTTTAGCAAAATTACTAATAAAACACACCAAATTACTAATGAAATATACAATCATAATAAATAATGAATATATATATATATATATATATATATATATATATAAAATAATCCAAAGTGTCGTACAAGAATCGTTTAAAGTCAAAAAAATGAAAAAAAAAAATCAGTCATGGTGAGGGAGAGGTGGAGGAACCCAATCATCCTCAGTGTCCGTACCACCGACATCTGCTATCTGATCGTCCTCTGCAGTAGCAGCATCGATGGTGGCGGCGGGCGGAATCGGAGGAGCGGCAAAGAGCGCACAACCGTCGAGCATCATTCGGAGCAAATGGAGTCTCGGATCCTCATCTGCTCCAACACCAGCCCGCATGATGTACCGCCTCGCTCGATGCTCGCTCTGCATCACCGCTTGGTGTGCTGAGTCAACTGTGCAATCTGGTTCGCCATCTGCTGCTCTCTCTCGCTCTTCTCCCGAAGCTCCACGTTCAGCTGCGTGATGGTGTCCTGCATTTGGTGGAACTGCTCCTGAGGGACGGTATCGACGCAAGAAGGAGCAGGCGTGCCGGACGATGAAGCGATAAACTCGCCTCCCAGGTGTCCGAGGCCATACACGTGCCCCTTCTTATTCCTGCCCCCGACGACCTCCAAATAAATGCCATTATCGTCGACGGAGATAGGAGAGATGGGCCCATCACCAGTCAAGGCCTCATCTTGTGACTGTGAGGCATGTGATATGGCATCGTCCTTTTTCTCGTTGAAGCCCACCTACAAAGTATAGTTGAAGAGATTTAGTTAAAATTATAATCAATATTAACAAATCATTTATAATAAATTACAAGTAAACACTAAATTGTTTTCTTGCTTACAGCATAGTTACAGGCCTTGTTGTTGACCCATGTCCCCTACTTCAACTTCTTCGTCCTCTCCACCAACTCCATAGCAGTGGGGCCCCGCTGTTTCTGTGCTTTCTACACATAAAAATATAATCTTAAATTCATAAGAATATTTAAAAATGAAAACTCATTAAATAGTATACTAAGTCAAAAGATTAATGTATTACCAGCTCGTCGTAGTGGGCGGCGGCTGATTTAGACCCGCCGGTCCAAGCACATGGGCCACCATCAGAAGCTCGATTACGCCAAGCTATGGCCTGGATCTCCTGGAACTTCTCGAGCCCAAGATCTTGGTCCAGCTGCCTCCTGATCTCAGGATCCACCCACTTCCTCTTATTCTTACCCTTCCTCAGCTTGTTCGTCAGATTCTTCATGACCAGTGAGCCTTTATGCTCAAATATGTCCCTGACGAGACCCTCTAAAGCTACGACCCACCTATACTCTTTCTGTAACTTACAGTTGTTAGGAAATTCGTGTATGTGTGTGTATATATATATATATATATAATGTAAATTTAATTTAAATAACTTAATAAATTGTTACCTTAAACTCTTTAAACAATTGATCCCTATGGCCCCGTGGGATGGCCTTCCATGTAGGCCATGGACCATCAAACTTGCGTCGCAGGATCTTCGATATCGAATCATAAGGGCCCTTTGCGTGCAGAAAGCTGCAGCAAAATTAGAGCATTAATAAATGTTATAAATAAAAAAAACAAGTAAATAGAAATTAACGATACTTTATATATATTAAAAAGATAAATTAGCTTACTCGTTATCCCCCCTAGGGATAAGAAGAATCCTCCTGTCGGATGGACCACGGCTCTCCTGTCCCGATGATGATGATGGTCCTGTCATAGGTGTGGATGATGACGGTGCAGCCTGTGTCCCGACCACATGAGGCTGGGTAGGGGGTGCAACTCCATCACCCTGAGGTGTCCCGTCCACAGAGGTGCTGGTAGGGTGGTCTCAAGCTGAAGGCTGTGGGTTGGCCGGCAGAGGGACTCTCGCAGCACGACCTCTGCCACAACCTCCACGATGACCCCTACCTCTAGAGGAATCTGCCATCTGTGTAAAAAATGAACAAATGATTACACAACTGTGTAAATAATACAAAAATAAATTACCTAAGTAGAATGACATTTACACAATGAATTATGACATAAATAAATTACCTAAGTAGAATCTCCGTCACTAAATTCACCCTCACTCTCATCAGTCTCACTTGATCGGAATGTGCCAACGCTAGATGCGTCCAACTCGGATTGATCCATTAACTCCTTTTCAACTTCTTCCCCATTTCCGGAAATGTCCGCCAGAGAATTAACAATAATGTTCGGCGTAATTTGCAACGGTACGTGGGGTCTTGAAAACTCATCATCTTGGTACGGAGCATCTTTTTTAGGCCGGTTGATTACATTATCAGTAATTATACTGCGAGCCTTTATCTTAATAACACCTAACCAGCCTTGATGTCCTTTGGGATATGGCGAGTAATAAACTTGATCTGCCTGTTGTGAAAAAATGAATGGGTCGTACGCCTTATTATACCTACGAGACAGCCTAACTTGAACAATACCATATTTTTTATCGATTTTTGTCCCTACGTCAAGAGTAGGATCAAACCAATCACACTTGAAGATAACTAACTTCATCACGGGGAAACCGGTATAATCGAGTTCAAGGATGTCAGTTAGAACCCCATAGAAATCATCCTCTACATTGCCATTAGTGGCTCACACACAAACACCATAGTTACACGACTGTATTCCTTCATTTCATGTTTTTGTGTTAAATTTATATGCATTTACAATGTAAGTATTCCATGATGTAACCCATCTGTTAGGCCCCTATGCCAAATTAGTCAACAATGGATTTTGAACATTGTTTTCTGGATCTAGTACCTAAAAAATCAAATATTATATTATTCTTATACATGCTATATATTTAAGGAGATAAAATGTATTGCAACAAATGAAGATGCTTAACCTACATATTTACTGAACCACGTAGCAAAGTGAGAAGTAATTTCTCGATCAACCTGATCGTTTGAAATGTCAGGTTGGAGATCCCTTAGAAAATTACCGTACATCCTACATATGGGAGATTAATAGCAGGACGATTAATAATCATAAATGTCAATTGAACTTATAAAAGACATTGTAGAAACTTACTCTAAATATGGCGCCACCACTTCACAATTTTGAAGGATATACAGATGAGCAGCATTAATGTCACGCTGCTCCAAGAAATATCCTGTTGGTTTACCACTAAATCTGCCCAGATAGTTGAATATTGATATAGGAGGACTAGTTGAACTTCCTTCGTCCGAATCAACGTTTCTAGGCATCCTTGTCCTTCTCGTGTTAACTTCGTCCAAATAGTAATAAGAGGCAAAATTGGAAGTCTCCTCTACTAAGTATGCTTCACAAATGGAACCCTCCACTCGTGTCTTGTTCTTGACTTTGTGTTTAAGGGAGTGCAGGAACCTATTAAAGAGGGATACATACAAATAATTACTAGTTTAAGGAAAAGCTAAACTACGATTTCGTGTTCATAAATTTCATATGTATTAAGTAAAATAGTTGATGTTGTTTACCTCTCAAATGGATACATCCAATGGTATTGGACTGGGCCACCAACTCTTGCTTCGTAAGGTAGATGAACTGGCAGGTGTTCCATAGAATCAAAGAAACTCGGTCGGAAGATTTGCTCCAGCTTACATAACAAAACGGGTATCTTGACTTCCATATCCTTTAATTGATTCACATTTAGTGTTGTCGATGTAAGCTCCCTGAAAAAGTGGCTAAGCTCAACAAGTGGGTTCCAAATTTGCTTCGGTATTGCGTCGAACGCAATTGGAAGCAACTGTTGCATGAACACGTGGCAATCATGACTCTTCATTCCATGTAACTTTGCTTCCTTAATGTCAACACATCTACCCAGATTGGAAGCAAACCCATCTGGTAACTTTAGTTCTTTAACCCACTTACAGACGGTCACTTTCTGTGTTTTGCTTAGTGTATAACTTGCCTTCGGTTTGATAAGTCTGCCACGACCACCGTCCTGCAACTCAAGCTCCTTCCGATTACAAATTTCAGCCAGATCCAATCGGGCTTTATTTGTATCCTTTGTCCTCCCCTTGATGTCCATCACAGTATCAAACACATTCAAAAACACATTCCTCTCAGTATGCATGACATCAATGTTGTGACGGAGTAGCTGCGTCCTCCAATACGACAACTTCCAAAATATAATTTGTTTTGTCCAATTATGGTTGACGCCATAATCAGGAATATGTTCTCCTTGGGATTCATGGACGAGCGGTAAGTAATGTACTCTCCGTCATACATTAGGACCATACAAACGTGGTGGAGGCGATGTTGTCTCCGCACAACGCTTCTTGAATGCATTCTTCTTCCGCCTATAAGGATGATTTTCTGGAAGGAATTGACGATGACAATCAAAATATGAGATATTTTGACTGTTTTTAAGCGTGAATGCCTTCGATCGCTCCATACATATTGGGCAACCAAGCTTCTCCGCGATCATCCAACCCAACATCATCCGATAGGCGGAAAAGTCGTTGATCGTCCACATCAAAGTTGCTTTCATCATTAAATTCTGCCTCAAAGATATGTCATATGTCAACACACCATCATTCCACAGCATCGTCAACTCATCTATCAGCGGCTGCAAGTACACATCAATCTTACCTTTTGGATTAGACGGACCCGGAATTATGACTGTTAGGAACATAAACTCCCGCTTCATGCACATCCCTGGGGGAAGATTGTAAGCAGTCAGGATCACCGGCCAACAAGAGTATGCTTTTCCAAACTTCCCGAAAGAATTAAATCCATCAGTAGATAACCCCAATCGGACGTTCCGAGGGTCCTGCGAAAATGCCATATAAACCCTATCAAATGCTTCCAAGCTTCTCCATCAGATGGATGACACAAGACATCTTGCTCCTTCTCATGCTCACTATGCCACCTCATGTGAGCTGCAGTGGCCATCGAAGAGTACAATCTTGTAAGTCTTGGCACGAGTGGAAAGTACCACATCTTTTTTAGCGACCTTTTCTTCTCGATGCCCATCCTAGGGGTTGTCTTATACCGATCCGCACCACAAAATCGACAACATGTTATGCTCTCCGCTGAATCATCCTTATAGTACAACATTCATCCATTCGGGCAACAATCAATTTTCAAACACCCCAGACCCAAATTTTCCACAGACTTCTTAGCATGATAAAAACTAGTAGGCATCTGATTGTCTTCTGGCAATGCCTTGGACGTTGACCTGGTGAGACGATTAAAACAACCTTCTTGCATTTTGTAGTCAGATTTGATACTCAACCATTCCATGCACATCGACAACTCCGTGTACTCCCGATATCCTTCCCACAATGGAGATCGTGCTGCACTCCGCATATCATAGAATCTTTGAGCTTTGGGATTCGGATTCTCCTCTATGTATTGGGAACCCATTCCACCATCTTCTCCCCCATCTTCTTCTAGTACAACACCAACCGATGGTCCAGCATGATCCATTATCATCTGCTCGTATGGATTCAATTCTTCCCTCCGGTCACCACTTCCATAGTACGAACCTTCAAACACAATCGGGTTTAAATCAGGCAATGTCTCACCATGGTTACTCCACCAATAGTAATCAGGCATGAAGCCCTTCTCATAAAGATCGGCTACAACTCCATCCACACTTTTGAAAGATTGACACTTGCATCTTTTGCAAGGCACCTCAAATGATCACCGCCCAGCCGTATAAATCTCTCCTGGCTAACAACAAACTCTATAAACTCACCCACTCCAACTCTATACTCTTCCCTAAGATGTTTATTCTGATCCAACCTACGATACATCCATTTCCGATTCTCTGGAATATCCATTGCTGGCAATTAAATAGCCTGACCAACCCTACAATAACACTTATATATTACGGTGCATTCCAATAACTCCATCAATCTCGTTCTTATGACAAGGTATGAACCTATCCCATTCGAGAAGAAACCTTTACCACACTCGGCTAATAATAGTTATTCCCTTATTCAAATACCTTGTACTTAACAAAATTTCGGCAGCATTTCCCATCGATCTCCAAGTACACGACTCGAGCACGGTGAGAATCACCGCGATCAAGTATGCACCAGGAGAACAAAAGGAAATGCATGAGACCGAGATTTCAACAAGTATATAAGACATTTGAACATTGAAATGACTATTGTACGAGTGTGAAAAAGATTTTTTCCCAAACCGTCCCACTTGGACAATTCAAGATTCAATACAGTGAGCATACGTACCCTGAGAAGGTACGCATGCTCCTTAATATTGAATCTCAAATAAGAAACTAAGGCTTTCGTAACTTAATAATTCACTCTAGCAGAAAATAAAACCATTGACTTATAAGGATTGCAGCATACTTCAACAAATATATATTGAAGCATAATTCAATACAAACTTAGATAAAATATAGTAGCAAACATCCTATTGAGCTCCGCACTCCATTAAAAAGTAACACTTAATTGTCAAACACATGCATAACTTCTAAATTAGCAACACATAACAAGCATCCCGCCTTTTTGACAGGATCACATCCTATTGAGCTCTGATCTCCACTAACAAACAACACATAATTGCAAATACATGCATAAATATTAAATTATCAGCACACAATCAGCATCTTGCCTTTCAGGCAGGATACCTTCCTATTTAGCTCCGCTCACCACTAACAAGTAATACATAATTTTCAAACACATGCATAACTTCTAGATTAGCAACACACAACAAGCATCCCACCTTTTTGACAGGATCACATCCTATTGAGCTATGCTCTCCACTAACAAACAACACATAATTGCAAATACATGCATAAATATTAAATTATCAGCACACAATCAGCATCTTGCCTTTCAGGCAGGATACCTTCCTATTGAGCTCCGCACTCCACTAACAAGTAACATATAATTGTCAAACACATGCATAACTTCTAGATTAGCAACACACAACAAGCATCCCGCCTTTTTGATAGGATCACATCCTATTGAGCTCTGCTCTCCACTAACAAACAACACATAATTGCAAATACATGCATAAATATAAAATTATCAGCACACAATCAGTATCGTGCCTTTCAGGTAGGATACCTTCCTATTGAGCTCCTCTCTCCACTAACAAACAACAAGATATATAATTCACATAACACATTACAAGCACCACACAATCAGAACCTTTAGACAAAGCAGAACCTTAAAAGAGAGTATTGAGAGAACTTACCTCTGTGACAAAATGCAAAAACAGGTAAGGATAAGGGGAGGAGCCTCAAACAAGAAGATCAGGAACTGATAAATATAATAAGACAATATGAAAGCAAATTAATATCCTTAGAGCCAACTTAATTGTATTGAAGTTAGTAAAATAAAAGTTCAACAAATTTCCATTACGACCAATTGATTACCTGTGGAGATGGAGAGGGGACGAAGGGACTCGGTTTCAACTCACGAGAAATAGAGCAATGACCTATAATGCATAAATAAAATTGATGCGTGATTTTTAAGATAAAGGCAAGTGCACCTCGTCGCAATCAAGTAATACGGTGGTGAGACCGGTTATCGTATCCACAGGGATCGGATGTCAATTACCAATTCACAAACTCAACAACTATCTAGACTAAACTAAAGTATGAGAGATTAAAACAGAAAACAAAGAAATAAAATATTTTTGGTCTTTTTGGACTTTTAACAAACACTTGGAGTGCAGAATTTACAACTGGATAGAATTGTCAGGTTTAGACTACACTAATCCTCCCTTGATTGCAATGAAATGGCTAACAACACAAGTCCTAATTCAATAATGACATCAAGCCTTTTCTAAAATACTCAAGCCTAATGTCTTAGGTGCATTGAGCCTAAAACCCCAAATCAAACCCTAATGTCTTAGGTGGATTAATCTGTGATTTTGCATTAAGTCAAGACTTATAAGATTGCAAGCATCCAACACCTATGTCTAGATTCTTGGACTACTTGGCATATGATTCATGAGCATGCCTTAACACCAACCTTTCAGTCATCTATCAAAGCAACATATCATTCCTATGGGTAGCTAATCCAAGGAAAGCATTAAGCACAGAATCACATACTCATAAAGAAATAGAAACTTGTATTGAAATCAAATCAATTAACAATCAAGTTCAGAAAAGCTACATCTAAACCCAACAATGGGGGAATTAGCTATACATGATAAATTCTACAAAAGAGAAAGAGAGAAGAGAGGAAGAAAACTTCATGACGAATCCTTCAATCTCCTTCCAATCCAAGAGCAGAGAGATGTCATCTTTAAGGTCCCAGCCTTCCCCCAGCCATCAGCCCTCTTTAGGGTTTCCAAGCCTCTGCAAAAAGTCCCTTTTTTAGGTTAGAAGTCAGTCCCCTTTTCTGTTCAGCGCATCCTTATTTATAGATCAGTCGCGCGTCACGGCCGTGATGGCCATCACGGCCACGCCGTGACGGCTTCTGGAGTGGGTGAATTTGCACAAAATGGGTTCTCGCGAGGCGAGCCCTTTGTTCGCGACGCGAATCCTGAATTTCTGGTATGTCACGGCCGTGATGTGCATCACACGGCAGGCCGTGACAGTCTCTGACTTTTGCCTTCTGCTCTGCTTGATCACGGCCGTGATGGTCATCACGGCCAGGCCGTGATGGTCATCACGGCCAGGCCGTGATGGGCTCTGTTTGGCTCGTATTCTTCACTTTTCAAGCTCTTTTTCATCCAAGCTCCACCAAGGCTGATATTGATCATTTTTACATTGAATTCCTGCAAAACAACACCAAGAAACCGCTTCACCCGTTCCAAGAAAAATCTAACTAAAATCAACTAAAGAATGCCTAATCTATATGCAAAATGCATGCAAAAGTATATAGAAAACATGATGTAAAATCACACTATCAAATCACCCCAAGCTTAATCAATTGCTTGTCCTCAAGCAATCACTAAGGCCAGAAGAATAAACAGAACATGGATAGTGAACTAAGAACCCGAGTAAATGATCCAAGCAATAGGCAAATCAAACAATTCAGCAAGAGACAATCAATTCAAGTCCAATTAGAGGCTTAGGTTCCTTAGACTCATATTCTCACTGATTTGGGCACTCTTTCTCACTTGAAGCTCACCCCAAGCTTGTTTATTTGCTTGGCTCTCTTTCTACCTCACTCAAGTGTTTAGGGGATAAGACATTTCACTCAATTTTCCTCAAGGAATGAATTCTACCATAGGCTTGACTATCAACCAAATCTCTACTTTATTAATGAAAACAATTTAGAATCAAGAGGTCTTTTATTTGGTTGTAACATGGCCATGGGACTAATCGTTAGGTGGGGATAACAAGAAAAGGACATTTCAAAAGGTTCCACAAACATCAACATTTGCAAAGCATGACCTTCTAAAATACCTTCTTGGGTTTTCAATTCACTTTCCACCTTTCTTTGCTTTCCTTTTCTTTTTATTTCTCACTTTTCTTTTTGTCATCCCCTTCTCTATTTATTTTTATTTTTTTTTCTTTTATTTGGAGAAGGGAAGATTTTACAACTCAAGAGAATTATATATATATATATATATATATATATATATATATATATATATATATATATATATATATATATATATATATATATATATATATTTGATTCTTTTCCCAAACTTTTTTCAACTACCTTTTTACCCTTTTGTAATACTTTAGAAGGTCCCTTGTCAAACATATTTATCAAAACATTTTAGGGTACCAAGAAAAGCATTTTCTTCTTTCAGGCTCAAAATTGGGTAACTAAGGGGTAGCATTTCAACATTCAAAGCTCAGAAGGCCGGAAAAAATACCTAATGCCTCAATCATTTTCAAAAATGTTTTAAAAAATTTTTAAGCTTCAATATGGTTTCAAGTCAAGTTCTAGAGAAAACAAACCAAGAGGAATACACTCTACACAAAGAATGGGGTAAAATTTTAGTGAGTACCCCTTTGGCTCAAAATCTCACATTTTAGTTCAGAATCAATGAAAATCACAAATCCTCAGAACCATGTGCTAATTATCAACTATCCAAGATTATCTCAAGCATTTTTATTTGCAGCCATATCACAAGAATAAACAGAATTGGGTTCAACAATTCACTATCACAAATTATTGGCACTTAGTTCTCACAATTGGGTGCAAAATCTAAACAAGGGCAATCTAATCATGTGATCATGCGAAGCTATCATGCAAAACTATATGAATGCAACATGAAAAATGCAATTGCAAAATACCCTACCCCAAGCTTAAGAATTTACATTGTCCCCAATGTAAACAATCAAGTTAGAGGGAGGAAAAAAAAAATTGGAACGGCTTACCGAGGCGGTAGCGGGTGTTAACTTTCATTCCAGTCAGAAACTTGCTTATGAAATGCATCACGTCCGTGAGGGGTGCTGACTTTTCTTTTTCTTGCTCTCCCTTCCTTCTTTCCCTGAAATCACTTGACAAATTTATTAGTAAAAGAAAACTCTTGATCTTCTCAAATTATTCAAGAGTTTAAAATCAAAAATCAAATCTAACTAAACAAAAAGGAAAAAAAGGAAAAGGAAAAGAAAAATTGGGTTGCCTCCCAATAAGCGCTTCTTTAATGTCACTAGCTTGACTTATTGAAAAGCATCACCTGGCTCCTCCTCCCGGATCAAATGGAAATTGGGGCGGTGATTGTAACAGTAATATAACTTTATTTTCAATTCCACCCAGCCATTGGGTGGAAATTCCATTGACCTTTGCAAATATAAACTCACTTCCTCTCGGGTCAAGTGGAATTAACAAGAGGAAGTGTGACAGACAAGTGGGAGGGGCTAACTTACCAATGTCCACACATGCATGCAAGCCAAAATATTTTTCTAATGCCGTAAAATCAGATTGCTCAGCATGCATGGTGGAAGGAGTGCTTTCCAAATGCCCTGCCTCCTCACTTGTTTCTCTCCAAGGATGTGTGGAAGGTAATCCCTCTTGTTGTGGTTTACTTACCACCACCACTTCATCTTCAATTTGATCTATTCCCACAACCAGATTTTTCTCAAATTCTGTTTCATGTGGCTCTATGGGAATCATACATGGTGGTGGGGGTGGTAAATATGACAAAAAGGTTTCCCACTCCTCCTTGGAGTATATATATACAAGCTCACCAGTCATAGGATCAACTCGTGATGGGATATTATGAGATAGAGAAAACTCCTCGAAGAATTCTCCCAAATTTATATCGTCTTCCCACCACAAGTTGTCCTCCAAAACATGACTGGAAGCTTCCTCATCAGGTGGATAATAAAAATTTTCCATGACTTTTGTCCACCTTAAAAAACAGAACTCAAAACAAAAAGATCAAATATATACAGAAAAATATCAAATATACACAGGAAATAAAAATTAAGAAAATGTCTAAATTAGTTGCCTCATTTGTTACTAATGATATTGACAAAGCCAATCCCCGGCAACGGCGCCAAAAACTTGATGCGTGATTTTTAAGATAAAGGAAAGTGCACCTCGTCGCAATCAAGTAATACGGTGGTGAGACCGGTTATCGTATCCACAGGGATCGGATGTCAATTACCAATTCACAAACTCAACAACTATCTAGACTAAACTAAAGTATGAGAGATTAAAATAGAAAACAAAGAAATAAAATATTTTTGGTCTTTTTGGACTTTTAACAAACACTTGGAGTGCAGAATTTACAACTGGATAGAATTGTCAGGTTTAGACTACACTAATCCTCCCTTGATTGCAATGAAATGGCTAACAACACAAGTCCTAATTCAATAATGACAATCAAGCCTTTTCTAAAATACTCAAGCCTAATGTCTTAGGTGCATTGAGCCTAAAACCCCAAATCAAACCCTAATGTCTTAGGTGGATTAATCTGTGATTTTGCATTAAGTCAAGACTTATAAGATTGCAAGCATCCAACACCTATGTCTAGATTCTTGGACTACTTGGCATATGATTCATGAGCATGCCTTAACACCAACCTTTCAGTCATCTATCAAAGCAACATATCATTCCTATGGGTAGCTAATCCAAGGAAAGCATTAAGCACAAAATCACATACTCATAAAGAAATAGAAACTTGTATTGAAATCAAATCAATTAACAATCAAGTTCAGAAAAGCTACATCTAAACCCAACAATGGGGGAATTAGCTATACATGATAAATTCTACAAAAGAGAAAGAGAGAAGAGAGGAAGAAAACTTCATGACGAATCCTTCAAGAGCAGAGAGATGTCATCTTTAAGGTCCCAGCCTTCCCCCAGCCATCAGCCCTCTTTAGGGTTTCCAAGCCTCTGCAAAAAGTCCCTTTTTTAGGTTAGAAGTTAGTCCCCTTTTCTGTTCAGCGCAGCCTTATTTATAGATCAGTCGCGCGTCACGGCCGTGATGGCCATCACGGCCACGCCGTGACGGCTTCTGGAGTGGGTGAATTTGCACAAAATGGGTTCTCGCGAGGCGAGCCCTTTGTTCGCGACGCGAATCCTGAATTTCTGGTATGTCACGGCCGTGATGTCTGTCACGGGCAGGCCGTGACAGTCTCTGACTTTTGCCTTCTGCTCTGCTTGATCACGGCCGTGATGGGCTCTGTTTGGCTCATATTCTTCATTTTTCAAGCTCTTTTTCATCCAAGCTCCACCAAGGCTGATATTGATCATTTTTACATTGAATTCCTGCAAAACAACACCAAGAAACCGCTTCACCCGTTCCAAGAAAAATCTAACTAAAATCAACTAAAGAATGCCTAATCTATATGCAAAATGCATGCAAAAGTATATAGAAAACATGATGTAAAATCACACTATCAAAAATTAATCCTGTCAAATACTAACATTTAAGAAACTAACATTTAAGAGTTTGTTGAAAGCCATTAGACCTTTTACTTTTGTCCTCTCTTTCTGTGTTTTTTAAATCATTGCTATATTGGGTCTCGAACTCTTTGAATTTCTTAAGGATATACACATGAATGACAGATTTGAACAGAGAGAGAGTTGTACAGAAAGCAATGCAAAATAGTTGATTAAATGAATCTTTAGCAAACTTCATGCAAATGAATCTATTTTTGTATTCATGACATGAATATAACAAAAATGAATTAGATAACCATGTAAAAAATAATCTATCATCAATGACTTAATGCACCACTTATAATATTTAAGTCGTGAAGTATATTCCACTTGGGTGTGGAGCATAAGGCTTGGTGAAACAGTCGTACTTCCTAGCAAGTTGGTTTGTTTATACAATACAATATATATCAAACAAGTTCAATATAGAGTTTACCATTCAAGTCCAGACCGTTTGATAATCAGGCTTCAGATTATAACTATTTAATACAAAAAATAGTGACTTGATAACCTACCAGCAACTAACATGTCAAATACTAACATTTCAACAAACTGACAAATATTTGGTCGTTGGTGGGTGTCTGCTTGTTCCTTGAATGCTTGTTATTGTAGTTATAGCTCACAAGCATCTAAGTCAATACTTATATTTATAATAATCTATTCTGATATCTAATTTCTTATAAATTTGTCATTGACTTGGTCTTCAAACTCATATTAAAATAGTCTTCCTTATGTCTAATACAATGTGCCTGTAATTTACTAATTACATTCTTGGCTTCATATTTACTAATTTTATGCAGGGATGGCCATGAAACTTATAGTAGTCCTACTTCCAAGCATTACAGTCTTAAAGATAGTGAATCAAGAGGAAGCTAACTTATATTATCTATCCAATAAGTTATTTAAATCAATATACCCATACTGTCAGAATTTCTCTACTCTGGATTTCACTAGAACAACATCAATGATTAATTTGACAGCATAAATACCCATACTGACAGAACTTCCCTAAACCCTAACCTGAGACAGAACTGATCAGAGGAGACTGTGGGGGTGGTGGTTGCGCGAACAGAACCCCTTGAGATGGTGGTGGTGGACGGAGGAGGAAGAGACAACACCTAAGAGAGACATTGAAAGAAACTGAGACAAAGAGAACCGAGCAAGAGAGAGAGAACGAGATACACAGAGAGATAGAAGAGGAGACCTTACCAAAGAAGGAGGTCACGGTGCTACAGTGGTGCTCGTGGTGGCGGTGGTGGAACGGTGTTACTGGGAGGAGGAAGAGAGAGTGATACACAGAAGGAGAAACACAAAATGAGAAGGATAAGAGGACAACCTTACCAAGTGGTGACCGGAGGAGGACGAGACGTTGAGAGGTGGCGATGCGCGGCCGAAACAGGGAAGGGGTGGAGCTGATTGTGAGAGAGAAAACAAGAAAAGAGAGAAATGGGGGAAGAGAGGAAGGAAATCGCGATTTAGGGATTTTATTTTTAGTGACCGAATTAGGGATTTTATTTTTAGCGACCGAATAATTCGGTCGCAAAATCGGTCGCTAACTGGGTTAATTTAAAATTTGAATTCATAAATTTAGCAACCGATTTTAAATCGGTCGCTAACACGCTCTATTTTAATTTTTTTACGTGCCGTTTAGTGACCGAATTAATATCGGTCGCAAATATAAATAAAATTTAACCGTTGCATTTAAATCGGTCGCCAGTTTGGTCCCTAAAAATCAGCAAGTTTTGACTTTTACCTTCCTTTATTTAGCGACCGAAATAGTGACCGATAGCTCTACTACGCTCTATTTCGGTCGCTATTTCGGTCACAGTATCAACTATAACCAGTGGTTCAGTAGATCCTACAATCGGTCGCCATTTCTATCCCAAACAGCAACCAACAAATTCGGTCACTATTTTCGGTTGCTAAATAACCTTTTTTGTAGTGAATTGAAAAGTTTTTTATTTTTAAATTTTTTTTTATCAAAAAGGTAGATTAAAAAAATTATATTAGAAAAGATAATTCACTATTACACAGGGTCAAAGATAGTTGAACTATACGTTGAACCATTATAATTCATATGGAACTTGAGGATGAAAATCATACATCAACGTCGTAGATTGTTGTATGAACTCGAAAGATTTCTTTTAAAAATATTATTTATTTATTTATTTATTTATTTTTCTTCATATTTTCAAAAGGATATTTTTTTAATAGAAATGTTGTTTTATTTTTGAGAATTTTAAATTGATTTTTTGTTGTTGCTGCTTTGGCCCAAATACTCAAAATCTAAGAATAACAAAACACACACACAGCCCAATAATTAGAAGCCCAAAACCATATTAATATTTTGATCGCATAATAATGAAAACAAAATAAAAATAGAATAAACAGACAAAAGAGGTTTCTGGTTCCCCAAATATTACCAACGTGTAGAGGGAGAGATGCTGAAGACATGGGTTGGAAGCAGAGAGGCGGGCGGCGCGGTGGATCAAGCTGGTCGGTGGTGGCGGAGCTGCTAGGTGGAGGCGCTCCGGTATCTAGCGGAGCTCACGGTGAACAAGGACGTGGGTCGACTGCGGCTGTCATGGGTGGATCTAGTGATGGTGATGGGGTTTAAGGCGGAGGAGCGGCATAACTACCACGACGGCGGAGG
The DNA here is from genome assembly GCA_030762895.1 of Sophora flavescens. Taxonomy (NCBI): domain Eukaryota; kingdom Viridiplantae; phylum Streptophyta; class Magnoliopsida; order Fabales; family Fabaceae; genus Sophora; species Sophora flavescens. The sequence goes on from CM061070.1 coordinate 7,258,896, forward strand.
TTGCGGCTGGACCCGCGATGGGCATGTGGCGGCTGAGGTCGCATGCACTACAAAACAACACGACTTATCGACAGAAAAAACCCGCCGGAAATGAAGAAATTCCGTCGGAAAACTACATTACCGACGGACTTTCCGACGGACACGGTTCCGTCGGTAATAGGCACGTAGGAAAGCCTTTCCGACGGATCTAGTTCGTCCGTCGGAAATTTCCGACGGCCTTAACCGTGGGAAAACTTGCCACACAAAACCACTAATTATCGATGGAAATTCCATCGATAACTCTTTGTGGAAGTTACCAACGGACAATTCCGTCGGAAAATGTAACCAACAATTACCGACGGAAATATCCGTCGGAAACAAGGTTTTTTCTATTTTGTAAATTATTTTTTATTTATTTTGTTTTATATTAATAATTAGATATTAATTATTTTTATTAAAATTTATATATTCAATATTAAATATTATATTTTATTTATTAATTATTATTATATTTTATTTTAGTTAATTATATTTTATTGACTAATTATTATTATAATTTATTTATTAATTTATATTTTATTATAATTAATTATAATTTAATTATTATATTTTATTTTAATTAAATATTATTATGTTATCAATTACAAAACAAAATTGAAATTAAAAATAAAATTTATAAGCAATTAAATTAAAATTAATTTAGAATAAAAACAAACTCAACATATAATCCATAAATAAAATATCCGTCTATCTACAAATCTCTACTACACCTATAACTATCCTAATACCCATCACCATAATATCCGTCATCGTCGTCCTGTCGGGGGAGTCTGCCGATGTCACATGACCATCAAGCTACGGCTCAGTAGACAGACCGTCATCATGCGGCTGCGGTGGTGGATCAGTAGTAATGGAGGGCTGGGGCTGGGGCTGGGGCCGGGTGGCATGGAGGACCCCCTGTAGAGCACTGAGCCTGTCTGGTGGGAGGAAATCGAGCACAACGGTCATGACCATAGAGAATGTCTCCATCTGCTGCATGATGTGCTCGTTCGTCTCCCTTTGCTGCTGCACCTCCTGCCTCAGCCGATGCAGCTCCTCCGTGTCCTGTGAGCCGGAGGATGTAGGCTCCCTAATGGTCATGCTCGGCGTCGACCCCCAACGAATCGACCTGGCTAGGGTCGCAGTACCTAAATCCGTCCCTTGTTCTTCCTGCCCGCCACATCCACCCAAGCCTGGGTTTGTAGTTGCTCAACCTCGGCGGGTTCCAGCTGAGATGGATCTGAGGCACCAGAGCAGGAGGCAGCCTCAGATGCTACCTGACTAAACCTGGCATTGTACTCCGCCTGTGATCAATACATTACAATCAATATGTATTAAACTATATATATATATATATAATAATTACCAATAGTTTAAATATAAAAAAACACTTTAGCTCACCACTGTCTATCTCGACCTCTCATCAACAAACTCGTCGGTGTCCGAGCGAAAATGTGTCTGTTCAAAGACTGCATGGACATCAACGGACTGAGCTAGCTCTGCTGCCTGCAACCGACACACCAATAAAATCAATTAGTTATAAAACAAAATATTTAATAAAAATATACAATTTATAAATAATGTTATTTATATATGCATACCATGTAAATGGCAAGCTGCATGTGGCTAATAGAACAACCAGTGTGCATGGTCCCACCCTTCTCGGAAGTCCGGTTTCTCTTCGCCTGTTCACACTTCAGCTTGTAACCTGGAGTGTCCCAGTACGCACACAGTTGGGCCCAGATGTTGGGCCCGATGAAATCCGGACGTATCCGACTCTCCCTAAACTCCCGGAGCATGTCCCTCAGTCGAGCAGCTGCTCGGTCGTCAAAGATAGAACGTATCTCTGAGTTATGCTCCGGTAACCGGTGCACAAGCTCCTGTTAACAAAGAAAAAAATAATAATAACATTATACAAAAGAATATATAAAATAAAGGGGAAATTACATGAACTAATAAACAAGAACTTACCCTGAATCGTCTGAAGATACGATCCCGATCCTCCCCGGGGATCACCCCCATGATGGCCTGAAGAGACGATACTGCGCCTTGATGACGAAGGTAACGTGCTTCGATCCCACTTTCGATGGGATGAAGCTGAAAAATTCATAATTTTATAAAATCAACAATATGACAACCAATAAATATATGCTTGTTAAATAGTAATTATTTTTAAACAACATTAAATTAAATTAAACTTATGATCCAGAAACAGGACGGATCCATGGTCGATACTCAAGTGCGGGAACCCTGGCCCACTCAGGCAAGTCCTCAACCGTGGCCAACTGCTGCACAGACGGTGATGATGGTATGGCCGTGTCGTGACCATATGCGGCCCCAAATGATGAGGATGGAATGGTCGTGTCCGGCTGTGGCATCATCCCAGGAGTCAGCATAAATGATAATCCTGCTGGGTGTGTGGCCGGCGCAGTCAATGATGATGGTGGTGCTGGGTGTGTGTGTGGTGTGGGTCCAGTAGGGGGCGGTAAGTAGCCAGCTAGTGCGCGTCGTGGCGCAAAGCGAGTGGAGGTCTGGACATGGGTGGAGGGTGGGGTAGTGTGGGTCGGGGATAGTGTAGTGTGGGTAGGGGATGATGTAGTATGGATCAGTGAGGGTATAGAATGGGTGGGGGATGTAGTAGAATGGGTGAGGGAGGCTCCTGTAGGTGGCAATAGGGTAGGTGCGGTAGGGATAGGGGTGGGTGCGGAGGGACCTCCAGGAATGCGAGCAAGCACCTAGGACTTCACGGTGTATCGTCCCCGCTTAGCCTTCCCCTTCCCCTTATCACCGCTAGGTGGAGGAGTGGGCGAGGTGACTGTCCTCCTAATGCTGACATATCTATTTTTATAACACGATTACAAATCAGTGTAAAAACAATAAGTAATCGACATTTAACAGTCTAATTTAAGCAACTATTTTTATAGAACAATAGTTGTCAAGTCTTACATTATATTTCATAAACAAATATTTAAAATACAATAAAAATAACATAATAGTAAACTTCTTATTCAGACTCGGTATCGTCATCTGATTGTAAGTCTGACTCTTCTTCTTCTTGCATTGAGTCATCACTTTGGATTTCTTCCTCTGATGATGCATGCATGGATGCCTGATTACCAATGACCACTTCTTCCCCTTCATTTGCAGATCCCAACATGCCAGTAATACGCTCGACCTCAATTACTTCATTGACATGTGACGATTAATATGCCTAGAATGGCGTCTCATCCTCTACATCATCGATTTCTATTCGACCCCTAGGCTTGGTAGTGCCTGCAACACACCAACCTCGTTTGTCTGTTCTCATTGCTGGATAAGGGACATAATAAACTTGTTTTGCATTATGAGCAATTATAAACGGATCAAACTGTTGAAATCTTCTATCCATGTGAATGTTCACAGTTCCATACTTGGGATCCACTTTTGTGCCTGTCCTCGATGGATCAAACCAGTTAGAATAAAATAAGACTACTTTTTTAGGATAAGTAGTAGTACTGTATTGTAACTCGTATATCTGTTTTATGACCCCGTAAAAATCATCGGTACCTTCACCCTGTACGACAACCCCGCTATTAATTGTCTTTTTGCCCACGTTCCATTCATCTGTGTGGAATTTGTACCCATTAACAAAGTTTGTATGCCATGATGTAACACAACTATAGGGCTCATATGCTAAATCTCTCAAGTGTTGATTAGTCACACTTAACGGTTGTTGATACACCTACGAATAGGTAAGTCATATTAAATAATTACTTTTTTCAAGAGGCAAAATTAAGCTTAATATAGTGTTTGCATCGTCATATTACACTTACTTGTTGCTTGAACCATTCAGGAAAATCTGCATGTGTACGAGCAAAACCATCTTGTTCACTTAATTCACTAATTTGAAGGAACACATTGACAAATAAAATGTGTACGATGTGTTAAAGGAGAAATTATAATAACATGTGATACATTATTTCAAAAATAGGTCGTTAAGACTTACTCATGGTATGGTTTCACCTCTGTGCAATTTATCAAGACATGTACATGGGTCGATGCATACTCCTCATCAGTTAACCAGTAAGTAAGCTCCTTGCCAGCATAATGGCCAGGAAGGTTAAATACGGATAGCATATAAGGATACTGACCGCGCTGTCGCCACGCGCCAAAAAGAACGAGCGTTTACAAAATAATGTAGTATAGAGCGACAACTCGGATCGTCTCTCAAGGACTCTTTAGTTGTTGTTATTATTAACAGAAAAAGTTAGAAAAAGTCAGAATTGGGAGTTTTGGATTGAGAACTAAATTAAGAAGCAAAACAGAAAACAAAGCAAGAAAACAGAGCAGTTACCAAATAAGCTAAGCGATTAACCTACTGTTCTCGGTTTCCCAACTATCATCGGTTCATGCAACCCTAAGCAAATTCTTATCCCCTCCCGGTTGTAGCAACAATTTACAAGCGAAACCACTACTACAAATATATGTCCCTATTCCCGAATTAAGCAAACGGGGTTAAGCCCTTCGTGAACTAAGCGAACACGAAACGAACACACGCGAATTAAGCAAACGCGATTAATTATAGGAACATGATATCACCGAGATAAACCAACACAACACAATATACTCCTGAATTAAGCAAACAGAAATATAAAGCATGGCATTGAAAAGAGAAAAGCAAATGAAACAGGATTACAGAAACCTCAAGTCTTAACAGAAACCAATCACAGTAGATTAATCTAGGAGATTAATTCTCCATTCTGAACATAAGCAGAAAAGAAAAGAAAAGGAAAATAAACTATTGAAACTACCACTACTCCTACTGACTCCTCCTCTGCCTAACTATGACTCCTATTTATATAAATTCTCTCAATATCTGAATGCCCTTTTATTAACTTCAACCTCTGCCTCTTAGCTTTCCAAAGCCACTTAATTTGCTTAATTATGAGTTAAGATGAGGGAGTTATGTCCACATTCAACTCATAGGGCAGCTGAAACGTCTCTGACTTCACATGGATTAAAGCCCTTCAAAACGGCTCTTTTTGGAATAATGGTCTTCATGAGAGTTAAACCTCTTTGTTTGATCTTTCATTTGCCACCGGTTTCAGTTCAAACCGACATCTACAGCCCAAGTTATGGCCCAATCTTCATGACCAGTTCAGGTTCCAGTGACAGCAATTATGTTCTGACTTCAAGGGCTCGCGAGGCGAATGGATGCTCGCGAGGCGAACGCTTCAACTTCAAAACTGCCACAGCCGTGATCTTCAACACGGGCAAGCCGTGATCGTCTCTGACTTTTCAGAGTTGCAATACTCGCGGGGCGAGATAACCTTCGCGGGGCGAACCGGAATTATTTCCTTTTTATTTACCTGAAAAACAGAAAATAGAATAAGTATTTTATTTAACTCTAAATCAACTAAATTAACTTAAAAATACTTTACAGACTCAAAATACTACTTAAGGACAATCAAGTCTAATTTGGGTGAAAATGATATAAAATTAGCACAAAGCCAAGGTCTTTACTAGTTATAAAACCAGTCAAACAGAGGCTCATCAAAATACCCCAAACTTAAACTTTGCTTGTCCCCAAGCAAACTAAGACTCAAAAACTTAAAAAGACTCAAGACCTGGCAAAACATGGCAAGCTTAAGAATTCAATCAACTTTGCACAGAATTCAAGCAATTCCATCAAAACAATTTTTTTTTCAATGTCCCCCCTTTTTCAAGCAAAGTAATCCCCACATTCATTTATTCTAAACATTGAGAAATTCATCATTCAAACAATCATTACTCTAAGCAGGGGATCCAAGTCACACACAAGAAGGAGATCACCAAAATCAAACAACTGCCTTCCTCACAAGGGAAATTTATGTTCACTCAATCGCTCAATTTGTGTCAGGCTAGCAACATTGCACTCAATTTCACTTTTAAGAGCACTTCCCATAAATTTGATTTTCATCTCAAAATGATTCCCACAGAAAACATGCAAGCAACATCAAAAGGACTTTTATGGGTTTTAATGGGGCCTGGCTAAGGGTAGGATATACAAAGGAACTAGGCCGAAGACCCTAGGAACTAAGAGAGCAAGAACATTATTTACACTTTGAAATTCCACTCAAGTTCCTTTTTCATTTTTCATTTTGCTTTGGGTGACTACAACCTTTTTATTTCTTTTTGGCATTTTTTATTGTTTTTCTATTTTTTTTTTCTATTTCTTTTCTATTTTTTTTTCTTCTCTTTTTTTTTAGTATTATTATTTTTTCTTTTTCCCAATCCCAAACAACACATTGCACCGGGTAGCCACCCCAAACTTAATTTCTTGCAACCAATTTCTCACTAAGCTTCCATGCTCTCCTAATCCTAAGATCGGGTTAACATGGTTTTTTTTTTTCAGATTTTAGCTTGTAACATAAGGTTAACAAGAACAATAGGCTCATCAGGCTCAAAGGGCTAACTAAGGAACATGGATTAGGAATGGTTATTTTAGGCTAAGTAGTTTATTTACAAAGAAAATGCCTAAATCATATGAAGCAAACACATAATCATGCAAACCAAAAAGAGATTCAATCAAATCCAGGGAAGTGCAACTTAAAAAGTGATTTTCACACAGTCAAAAACATGTTGGAGGCTCAAAACCTCACCTGGACATTTTTGCAAATTATTTGACAGAGATTCTATCCCTAGTGTGTGCTTCCTATCACCCCAAACTTATCATAAATCGTGCCATCATAACAAAATCCCAAAGTTCAGTTTTCAATCACATGGGGATCATATTTTCTAAAATTTCATATCCTAGGGGGAAAACAGTCAACACTATCATGCAATCAATCTATGCAAAATCAATCAAATCCATCAAACTTGCCAATAACCAAGACACAAACACAACTCCTGAGCTTCTCAAATTATTCAGGAGCATTATTCAAAACAAAACAGAAATATAACAAAGCAAAAGAAAATTAAAAAGGAGAAAGGGTTAAGAAAAGCTCATTCAGAGGCGGTTCCACCAGGATCCCACTGCCTGTAGCATAAGTCCCACATGGTAGCCAAAGGACTGAAATTCATTCCATGCCTCCCTAACTTGCAGCTTTGATGCGGAGGTGAGCACTTGACAATTATAATAACTCCACCCAGTGCGGCGGACTTCTCACTCCCCTTCGGGTCACAGATGACCGCTTTCTCAAAAAAATCTCCCCAATAGAAGTGGGGCTCAACCTCTTGGACCGGCCATGGTGCAAAATCCAAGGGTGCAAAATCCATCACTGGTTCCTCAGGGGGAGGTGGCAAACAGTTAGAAACGGTTACCGGTGCTGCTTCAACTTCTGCAATGTCTTCATCCACTGCACTAACAAATTTTTCACCTGCTATACATGCATAAATTTCAGCACACACCAAACAAAGGTTAGAGTTAGTAAATATATTACAAGAAAATGAATCAGAAAAAGTTAGAATGTCTGGGAATTCTTCAATCAATTCATCCACCCCATTACTCTCAACACATTCAATTGTTTTACTTGAATCATCTACTCCCAAAGGTTCTTCTTTATCTTCAGGCACGGGGGAGCAACTGCCCTCTTGATCCTCCTGATCCTCACTTTCTAAGTTTCCTGAAAAAAATAAACCTGCAAAACGATCTGCCTTTTCTATTTTTCCTGAAAAGTATAAACCCAGTAAAACATTCAACACACAAAGCAGTTCCATCACAATAACAAGCATTAGGATCGGGGATTCAACACATAATTCATCATCAAGAAATATCATCATCGAATTATCATCATAAGTATTTTCAGGAATAACCCTCTGTGAATCCTTATGTTCCTCAAGGGGCGGTGGAGTTAGCATCGCAGCCGAGTTGGCGGTAACTTGATCGATTAGAGCCCACAACTTCTCGAGATTCAGCTTGGTCCCTCCGGTACTCAGCCTCCATCTTCTCGTTGAAATTCCTCTATCATCCGTTGAGTTTGCTCGGCCATTTGTTGCCTCGGTCCTTCCATATTTGCACTTATCTCAGGTCATCATCTGTTTGCACAGGTCCTCTAGGGAAGGTTCGGAAGGTGCAGAGGTGGTCACTTGGCTAGGATAGTATGGTGGTGGCTCACTAAAATTAGGATAATACACGCAAGGTGGTGGTTCATAATAAACATTAGGCAAATATCCATACATGTAATTATCCATGGCAATCAAACAACCAGACAAGCAGACAAAACTAACTAGAAAAGAGAATTTTTTTTTTTTTCAAAAATTATTTTCTGCTAATAACAACAAACCAGAGTCCCCGGCAACGGCGCCAATTTTTGACCGCGCTGTCGCCACGCGCCAAAAAGAACGAGCGTTTACAAAATAATGTAGTATAAAGCGACAACTCGGATCGTCTCTCAAGGACTCTTTAGTTGTTGTTATTATTAACAGAAAAAGTTAGAAAAAGTCAGAATTGGGGGTTTTGGATTGAGAACTAAATTAAGAAGCAAAACAGAAAACAAAGCAAGAAAACAGAGCAGTTACCAAATAAGCTAAGCGATTAACCTACTGTTCTCGGTTTCCCAACTATCATCGGTTCATGCAACCCTAAGCAAATTCTTATCCCCTCCCGGTTGTAGCAACAATTTACAAGCGAAACCACTACTACAAATATATGTCCCTATTCCCGAATTAAGCAAACGGGGTTAAGCCCTTCGTGAACTAAGCGAACACGAAACGAACACACGCGAATTAAGCAAACGCGATTAATTATAGGAACATGATATCACCGAGATAAACCAACACAACACAATATACTCCTGAATTAAGCACACAGAAATATAGAGCATGGCATTGAAAAGAGAAAAGCAAATGAAACAGGATTACAGAAACCTCAAGTCTTAACAGAAACCAATCACAGTAGATTAATCTAGGAGATTAATTCTCCATTACAGACATAAGCAGAAAAGAAAAGAAAAGGAAAATAAACTATTGAAACTACCACTACTCCTACTGACTCCTCCTCTGCCTAACTATGACTCCTATTTATATAAATTCTCTCAATATCTGAATGCCCTTTTATTAACTTCAACCTCTGCCTCTTAGCTTTCCAAAGCCACTTAATTTGCTTAATTATGAGTTAAGATGAGGGAGTTATGTCCACATTCAACTCATAGGGCAGCTGAAACGTTTCTGACTTAACATGGATTAAAGCCCTTCAAAACGGCTCTTTTTGGAATAATGGTCTTCATGAGAGTTAAACCTCTTTGTTTGATCTTTCATTTGCCACCGGTTTCAGTTCAAACCGACATCTACAGCCCAAGTTATGGCCCAATCTTCATGACCAGTTCAGGTTCCAGTGACAGCAATTATGTTCTGACTTCAAGGGCTCGCGAGGCGAATGGATGCTCGCGAGGCGAACGCTTCAACTTCAAAACTGCCACAGCCGTGATCTTCAACACGGGCAAGCCGTGATCGTCTCTGACTTTTCAGAGTTGCAATACTCGCGGGGCGAGATAACCTTCGCGGGGCGAACCGGAATTATTTCCTTTTTATTTACCTGAAAAACAGAAAATAGAATAAGTATTTTATTTAACTCTAAATCAACTAAATTAACTTAAAAATACTTTACAGACTCAAAATACTACTTAAGGACAATCAAGTCTAATTTGGGTGAAAATGATATAAAATTAGCACAAAGCCAAGGTCTTTACTAGTTATAAAACTAGTCAAACAGAGGCTCATCAATACCCTGCATTATCAGCGTCTACCTCGTTCCTAACATGTCTTGGTGCCAAAATAAAGTTGTTGAAATAGTGGGAACAGAAATAGGTTGTCTCACGTGTAAGTAAGACACACAGATTTATCCTTCCACCCTAGCCTTGTTTTTAACTGATCGTTTAGAGTCGCCCATGAATCTAAGTAATAAAAAAACATCGTTGACAAGGCATTATTCAATGGTTGCTAATTATTTAAATGTCAAAATATAATAAAATTACCTTTCAAACGGATACATCCACCTATATTGTACTGGTCCACCAAGCCTCGCTTCATATGCAAGATGGACAGGGAGATGTTCCGTTTAGTCAAAAAATCCTGGGGGAAAAACCCTCTCCATCTTGCACAGAATTATTAGAATGTTTTCTTCCATCTTCGTCAGACCATCCGCTCTTAAAGTTGCAAAGCATATATCTTTAAAGAAATGACTGATTTCTGTAAGCGGTTTCGAAACATGCTGGGGCAGCGAGCCAAAAGCAATAGGAAGCAAACACTCCATGAATACATGACAATAATGACTTTTCATCCCATGAAGCCTCCCTGCTCTTACATCAGCACATCGTGCCAAATTAGAGGAATAACCATCAGGGGTCCTAAGGTCTTTTCACCACCGACAAATTGACTTCGCTTCATCGGCGGTTAGAGTGTAACAAGCTTTTGGTTTTACCATTTTTCCATTAGGTTGCGGCTTCAGCTCCAAATCCTTTCGTCTATAGTACATAACTATGTCCATCCTTGCATTCTCATTGTCCTTTGTCTTGTCAGACACATTCATAACCGTGTTTAAAATGTTGTCAAATAAATTATTCTCAATATGCATCACATCAAGGCTATGTCTTAACAGATTATCCTTCCAGTACGGTAGTTCCCAAAAATACTTTGTTTTGTCCAGTTATGCCATTCTCCGTACCCGGGTAATTTTGGCACACCTGCTTCGGTGACTTTAGGAAGATCTCTAACCCGACCCCATATTTGTTCAGGAGTCAACAAAGGCGATGGACCTTCCTCTTATATCTGAATCTTTTTGAATGCTCGAACATTTCTTCGGAAGGGATGGTCGGGATCTAAGAACCGACAATGAGAATCAAACCAAAAACTTTTGCCACCATATCTAAGGATAAAAGCCTTTCCATGTTCCATGCAATACGGGCACACCAATTTACCGTGGGTCCCCCAACCAAAGAGCATGCCATATGCAAGAAAATCACTGATAGTCCACATCAGTGATCCCCTCATCATAAATTTTCGCTTCTTTGAAACGTCATAAGTCAACACACCATCCCACAACTTCTTCAGATCATCGATCAGAGGCTGCAAATATACATCTATCCCAGCCTTCGGATTAGATGGGCCCGGTATGAGACAAGTCAGGAACATATATGGTTTTGACATGCACATCTCGGGAGGAAGATTGTACGGTGTAACAATCACTGGCCAACATGAATATGGCGAGGCTGACGCCTGAATGTACTGGGTAAAACCATCTGAACACAGCCCAAGTCTCACATTGCGAGGATCTACTGCAAAATCAGGATGAACCCGATCGAAGTGCTTCCAAGCTTCACCATCAGAAGGGTGGTGTATGACGCCCGAATTTCTTCTATTTTCATTATGCCACCTCATTTGTCCAGCAGTTTGCGTTGATACAAACAGTCTTTGCAACCTTGGAATTATTGGCAGATAGAACATTGCCTTCGCAGGAACTGGTTTCCTCTTACTATGGTCACTACTTTGAACGCGGTACCTGGGTGTCTGACAAAATTTACATTCTCCCAACGCACTGTCATTTGTGCCAGACTGACTACCATAATATAGCATGCACCCATTTGGACAACAATCAATCCTCTTAGCCCCCAAGCCTAGTTTCGACACCAACCGCTTCGCATCATAATAACTTTTTGGCAACAACTCTTTGAAGGGTGTCACATCTTGAAGCATTTTACAAAAGAACTCCAAACACTGCTCTGGGACATTCCAATTGGACTTACAAGCTAGAAGCCTAACAGAAATTGATAATTTTGAATCTGACACCCCTTCAAACAATGGCTTATTTGTCTATAACAATAGATTGTAGAATCTCTGCACCGATTCATTAGGAGGCTCTTCCATGTCATCAGACTCATCCGCCTCAAAATTCCCATGTTTCCCAAGACAATCATCGACCATCATATGCATTGACTAGAGTTGTTCGACATATTCATCGTGGTAGCCACTTCCTAATGCACCCATTTCAAGATAGTCGCCACCAACTTCGTTCAAATCAATATCTGGAAACTCCTCACCATGATCAGTCCATATCCAATAATTAGGCTTGAATCCACGTCGGTATAGGTGTAAACTTCACGTCATCATCACTTAAAACCGCCATACAATTGCACTTTGTGCACGAACATCTAATCCCCCCCTCTTCGGCATAATCACAATGTTGCTTTGCTTTGGATATAAACTCCTCAACTCCAGCTACAAATGATTGTTTCAGAAGTCATCTCCCAGACTCGTTCCTATTATACACCCAACTACAGTTCGAGGGATAATATTCCATCCTTCTGCATTTTCAGATAAATTGAAGTATTTTTAAACATGATATTATGACCCCGAATCGCTCCCTTTCCTTAAAAGGTGTGGCCCTATCCCATTCGAGGAAAAACTTTTTCATCACTGTATTATACTAGTTACTCATTACTTCTCATGTCTTATAGTTGACGAAATTTCGGCAGCATCTCCCATCGGTCTCCAAGTACACAACTTGACCGCGATAAGCTACCATAATCAAGTATGGACCCGGAGAAAAAAAAGAAATGCTTCGACCCAAAATTTAATCAACTATTTCACAAATGAGAATCATCGAGTAACTAGTATATCAGTGGAGAAAAATTTTCTTCCCAAACTGTCCCAATCGGACAATTCAAGATTCAATAAAATGAGCGATACCATGACCACACATGCTCAATAATATTGAACCTTGAACGGAAAACTACGGTTTTTCTCAATTACGTATTAACTATACACACACACACACACACACACTCTAAGATAAAAAAAACCTTCAAGTAACAAATAATTTGCATAAAGTTTGACATTATTAGCAATCAAACAAACCAATATTTAAGCAACCATCATAAACAAAGCATTAGCAAAAAAAAAATCACTTACTCTAATCAAAATTTATTTAATTGTTCGCCACTCTTTTGATTAAATCTTTATTTTTTTATACTATTTTAATTTATTCAATCATTTTTATTTGATTATTTAATTTAATTTTGATGTTATGCAATTATTAAGTTATTACATATTTAAGTTTATTATTGTTGAAAAAATAATAATTATACTTATATATTTAACTATTTTCATATTCTATTTTTTACTTATTTAATCGTTAATGTTTTTAATTATTTAATCAATCTAATTTTATTGTTATGCAAATATTTTAAAAGATTTCGTCGTCCACGCTTCCCGATGAGCCATGAGCAGATATCCCCGACGCGCCATTAACAGATATTCTGGATGCGGTGTGTGCAACTATTAACTTATTTGTGAGATGAATGATTTAATTAACTTCTTAATTAATTATACATTATTTTTTAATTATTTAAATAATTAATACATTTTGTTATCCGTTAAATACTTAATTAATTATTCCAAATCGTTCTTAATTAATCAATGAACATGAGTTATTGTCATATATGCTCCATCACAGCTGCAGGTGTGGAGGAAAACGATTTTACCAATTCTCTAATGTTATCTACACTAAATCTTATCAACACTAAATTTTGTCCTTACGATTTTGTTATATTAAGGAAATACATTAAGTTCATTACGCATTTGGCAGAAACAAACATACCACATTTAGTAACTTTATATGCATAATACAACTAATTAATTGACAAAAAAACCCACACAAATTAATAACTTTACACTCACTAGACATATATTTTTATAATAAATAAATTAAATACATGCATATAATACAACTAATTAATTAATGTAGTATCATTCACTGAAATAAAATATACCAACAAAGACACAAACAACACATGTTGTTCAAAAAAAATATAAGACCATCAACAGGCATAAAAAATTCAATGTACCGCAATGGATGCCGGGAGTTGCTACGGCAGGAAGCTGGTGACTCTGAAACAATGCAAAAAAATACCCTTTTAGAATCCAAACCAATAATCAAAAAAACGAGAAAATCTAATAAAAAAATGAAAATGAAAATAAAAAAGGGATGGTGGTGGTTCTGTGCAGAGTGGTGGTGGTGTACAGCGGTGGTTAAAGCTGGTGCTAATAAAAATAAAATTAAAAATGAAAATTAAAAGGGAATCCACACCACAAAGAGGTGGTGATGACGCTGGTGGTGGTGGCACGGTGGCAGTGGGGGAAGGAGAAGACGGGGCGGTGACAGTGGCACGGTGGTGACAGGCGCAGTGGTGGTGGCGTCGTGGAAAGCGAGGTGGGCACGGTGGTGGCGGCGTAAGGGAGAGGGAGGCGCGGTGGTGACAGAAAGCGGTGGTCGTGGGGTGGTGGAGAGCGCGGTGGAGACAGTGGCACGGAGGAGAAGTAGAGAGAAAGGAGAGAAGAGAGAAAAGAGAAATGTGAGGGAGAATAGGGTTTTCGGTGGATTTGAGGTCAAAATTTCCGACGACCAATTTTAAATTACCGACGACTTTTTCCGTCGGTAATTCAAAAATACATTTACCGACAGAAATGGCCATCGGTACTGATAATGAGATTTGCAATGGAAGTTTCGTCAGTAGGTTTTTCGTAGTTACCGACGGATTTGCCCGTCGGTACGCTTTCGAGCCTAATTTTTGCCATTCGCCTGCACTATTCCGACAGAAATACCGACGGATAAGTCATCGGTAACGTTTCCGACGGGCATTCCGTCGGAAAATTCATAAACTTTTCATATTCACACTTACCGACGGTCAAATCCGTCGGTAAGTCCGTCGAAACCATACCCGTCGGAAAACTTCCGTCGATAATTCTGTGTTTTCTTGTAGTGGTGTCTAGGTGATGAACTTGCCGAGGAGTGGGGGTTGTTAACACAGGGGATGGCAGAGACGGCAGAGGAGCTTTGGGACAATATTCTGATCGTTCCTTTATTTTTTTTGTTATGAACGCTTGGTCATTGAAGGGATGTGTAGTGTTTGTTGATAGCTAAGGATGGAAGAAAGATGATGAGAAAGTGTGTTGGTAGGTGGTTTATGATGGAGGCTATGGTGGCCAAGAACAAGAAGGTGAAAGGAAGCTGAGGATCTCTGTGTTCATTTTTTTTCTTCTCCCCCTTTCTCTCTGTTGGTGTTTATAGCGAAAAAGAAAAAGAAAAAAGGACAACTCTCATGGTGTAATGATAAACGACAGTGATGATAGAGTGTTGTTACAGCTCTGTTCTGTGCTTGGAGCAGGGGACCACACTCATCAGATACCATTTTTGTAAAAGAGGAGATAAATGCCAAAAGACCAAAGGAAAGTGCAATGAGTTCATACTTGAAAAGGGTGGAGAGGGGTAACACTTGAGTGACCAGAAGACAAAACAAAAGTTCAATTCTTTTTTTTTATATGTTTTTATTAAAAATCAGAAATTTGTTCCTTTTTTTATCTTTATTTGTAACTTTATTTCTTTTCTTTTTTTTACTTACGCTTGGATCTTTGGGCCGAACAAAACTTATAACCAAAAATAAAATTGGGTTAAGTGTGATCATGCAATGGGTCAAGAGAAATGACCAAAACAATATATATTTTTTATTTATTTATTATCTCTCTTTTTTTGCAATTTTTATTTTTTTCTTTTCAAAATATTAACTAAAAAAAAATCCAGACAAAATTAGGTGTTTCCAACTGTCTAATCTCAAATCAATGGACACGAGTGTCAAACTGGATTGCCTCCAGCCATCCAGCAGTCCAGCAAAAAAAATAGAAGGAGAGGATTTGGATCATGAGAGAGAAAATGATAAATAATGAAGAGAGAGAATGGAGTTAAGAGGGAAAAAATATGATGGAGGGAGAACTGATGGAGGGAATCCAGATCCTGCGAGTGTTTACAGTGTATAACTGCATGATTCTATATACTATAACAGTGAATTCGGATCCCTTAATCACCAAAAAAACAAATCAAACTAACCAGTTGATCTACAGACAGGTTCGTACAAATATAACTAATTAAAACGATTAACTTAAACCACATTATTTGAATCAATTTAAACATTTTTCTCTGATAAACCTGATTCCACTCAACCTGACACAGTTACAGCCCTATATAATAACCCAATCTTTGATGCTTGCTTGTCTTAGTTGCAAAGAAAGCTCATCGTTGCTATAAATCATCCCTAACTAACACGCAACTCCTTATGAAGTAGTTGTCGTGCATGTGAAGCTCTCGAGATTTTCAAATGGTTTCAGTAAACTACAGAAGATTCATTTTAATGATCCCCTGAATCTTAATTAGAGGGTAGGAGTCTAACTAATTAATTAAGATCAAGGTGCTAGTCAGTTGACGTTGTCCACACCATTTGTGAAAGATCCCTTGTATATTGTATCAGAATAATCTTCAAAGGATTATTAAAAAAAAAAAAAAATCTTCAAAGAGAAACTATTATGTATGAAATCATTATAACAACTAGAACTCGTACCCCGCATAGCACGGGGTATTCATGTGTTTTTTTAAAAAAATTCTTATTATAAGTATTTTTTAATTTCAAAATATTTACATATGCAAGTAAATAATGACATTATGTGTAAGTTACATTTAAAAGGGTTAAATGTATTTTTAGTTCCTCAAATTTGAGTAATGATTGATTTTAGTCAACCCTTTGAAAAATGTAATTTTTTAGGTCATTGGATTGTGAAACATGTCAGTTTTGATCTCCAAACGGGAGTAAAAAATATATTTTTTTGGACAAAAGTTAAAAATACTTTTGGATAATTTTAAAACGTACATTTAGTGACCAAAACGTATCTTTTGGGACTAAAACTGACACAATTTAGAATTTGGGGACTAAAATCGTACATCATTCAAAATTGAGGGACTAAACACATATTTGACCCTATTTACGATATCAAAATTTGAAATAAATTTAATAAAATGTATTAAATCAATTATTCTGACTAAAATAAATTCTTCGGGACAAAAGTATATTTAAATTTAAATATAAATCTCGTGTTCGAAGTCCCCGATGATGAATACTATAAGTAATATGAGCTTGATATAATTGAAATAATCAACAATAAAATAATTGGAAAAAACAATTAATATAATAATTTAGGAGTTTGTTACTTATTTTATATCTTGAGAGAATTTTTTATAAACAATATTTGTTTGACATATACTTAGTCATTTCTAATGTAACTAAATAATGCTCATTCTTTTATTCAAATGGCTTCATTCCCTACCTAGACTACACATCCCATGAGATATAAAATAAGGATGTTAACCAATTGGCAAAACTATTTGAATGGTTCCTTAAGTTTATTTATTTTTTAGATCTGGTTCCCAAAATTTATTTCGTGTCAAATAGATCCCTTAAGATAGGTTAATGTGAAAAAGTTAGGCTTTTTTTATCATTCCTCCAAAATCTGTCATCTCTTGACATATGTGGCACTCCAAACTTATCCAACAGTTCTAACGTGTCAATAAATATAATTAATTAATAATTTAAAAAATAATAAATAATTTTTTTTTATTTTTTATATTTCTTCGGTTCATCTACTTCAGCTTCCCCTCTCCATCAGACATCCCATCTCGATCCCCACCTTCTCCCCCTCCCCATCGGAAATCCACCACCACGCAGTCAACTCCAGCTCAAACCCCATCCCCACCTTCTCTCTCTCCTCATCAGACACCCCCACCCCCAATGAAAACAAATTCTCATTCATTACTCATTTGTTTTATAATTTTTCCCTAGCATCTCTTGCACTCCCCTTTCATTCCTTCATTTTCCCTCACCATCCACACTCTTCATTCACACTCACTGCCTATCGATCTTTTCCTAATTTTTTATTAATTTTTTAAAACTATTAATTATTAATTTATTGACACGTCTGCTGTATCAGCATAGTAGGTTCAGAGTGTCATGTAAGTTAGGAGATGACATATTCTAGAGCAATGGTAAAAAAAAAAACCTAAGTTTTTCACCCGAACCTAACTCAAGGGACCTATTTAACAAAAAATAAACTTAAGAGACCAGATCAAAAAAAAGAAATAAACTTAAGGGACCAATCAAACAGTTTTGCCAAATTAATTTTATGTTTTTTTTTTACAATTTATGGATATAAAATTAGGAGTGAATAATTTAATATAAAATAGATTATATACTTTTGAAGCTAATTTGTCACATGATGCAAAAAATTTAATATAAATTCAATAATTGACTGAATTATTATTATTTTTTTATTTTAGGTATAAAGTTAAGTGAAGGGTTGTTGAAAAGCAGTTAATAAAAAATTATTTCTGCACTAATAGTTTAATCATCCAATTTTATGGTTAATGTTTTTTACAATTTATGGATATAAAATTAATTAGGAATGAATAATTTAATATAAAATAGATTATATACTTTTGAAGCTAATTTGTCATATGACCTAGAAAATTTAATATAAATTCAATAATTGACTGAATTATTTTATTGGTTTTATTTAGGTAGATTTACCATAAAGCTAAGTGAATGGTTTTTGAAAAGCAGTTAATAAAAAAATTATTTCTACACTAATATTTTAATCATTTAATTCGATTAATTTACTCATTTAATTAAATAGGCACTAATAATTTCATTGATTTTTAAATAAAATAATACAAAATTAAATATAAGTTTATTTTTATAATTAATTATCATAAAATTAACTGAATTTAAAATGAAGATCATAATAGTAACTAATTTAGTTGAATCTAAAATATGATATTCCCCGAGTGATTCTAACACGTGACAGTTTTGATTTCCAAACCGGACTAAAAATTTTAAAAATCACATTTGTGGACCAAAAACATACCTTTTGGGGCTAAAACTGACACAATTTAGAATTTGAGGGACTTAAACCATACATCACTCAAATTTGAGGGACCAAATGCATATTGACCCTATTTAAAATATCAAATTTTGAAATAAATTTAATAACATGTATTAAATCAATTATTCTAGATAAAAAGGAAATTCTTTGGGATAAATGTACATTTAAATTTAAATATAAATCCCGTGTTCGAAGTCCCCGATGATGAATATCATAAGTAATTCGAGCTTATATAAATTGAAATAACCAACAATAAAATAATTGGAAAAAAATTAATATAATAATTTAGGAGTTTGTTACTTATTTTATATCTTGAGAGACTTTTTTTATAAACAATATTTGTTTGACATTGTAACGTCCCGATTTCTGTATCTTTCTGTAGTAGTAAATACATATGTATATGTATTAATTTTTGATAAAATCCAGAGAGTGATTTTAAATAAACTAAAATCATTTTCTTATGTTCTTTTACCGTAGGAAGTCACGATTAAATTTTCGGTTGAAAATTCAGATGAAAGCCGGTCTGCATTTTCACTGCCGGTACAAGTTTACTGAGCAGAAAACCTAATTTTGAACCGTGAACAAAAAGGTTAGTGTTTTTGTGATGTTTTGTATGATATTGGAAATTTTCTAAAATTTGAATTTGGAAATAAAACACAATATTTATCCCGGGCGAAATACGATCGGAAACTTGAACCGGATACGCAATGGAGCAGAGTAGGGAGCACAAAATTGATGAGGTGACATGTGAGAGTGAGGTGACTTACTAGGATGATGGCCTAAGTCACATCCTAAAAAGTGGTCATGATGACACTTTTTGAATTATAACATATTATATGCTAAAAACCAATTTTTCTCTCTCTTCTTCAACCACACAAGGCATAAGCCAAAACTTGGCCATCAAGACTTGCTTCTCCCTCCCTCTTTCATGCCACTCTCACCTCTCCTTCTATAAATATCCACTTCATTTCATCTCTTCCATTTTTCTTCTTCTACATTCTTACTTCAAAACTTCCAACACTTAAAGTTTTTATTTTTACTTAATTTCAAGCTTCAAGTTCTTCATACTTTTTCTTTCTAGTTTCAAGGGTAACACCCTCATACTCTTCTCTTGCAAGTTTTTCACTTATTTCATGAGTTTACTTTATGTCTTCTTAAAATGTTTTTAAAACTATTTTAACTTCTAAAATCTCTAGAAAATGGTAGAAAACTCCGTTTGAGTTGAAACCAATTTCTATGGACTTCTATTAATCTCTACTTTCATATTCTAAGAGCTTGTATCAAACAAACATCTCTAACCTATTTTTATAAGGATGGCCGAAACTATGTATTAGTGGCCTAGGAAGTTTTGTTTCAACTTTTTGAAAGATGATCATGTATTTGAGCTTCTAGATACCACTTGATCTTAAATCTAAAGTCTTGGAAAGTTTGAAAATTCCTAGCATGTTGATCCCATGATGGCCGAACCTAGTAGGTTGTGGACCTAGGATGTTTTGTTTTAATTTTATAATATGATCATGAACTTGAGCTCCTTAATACATTTGGATGCTAAGTCTAAGAGATTGGAAAGTTTAAAGATTTCTACCCTATTTATCCTATGATGGTTGTGAACCTAGGATGTTTTGTTTTCATTTTTCAATATGATCATGGACTTGAGCTCCTTAATACATTTGGATGCTAAGTCTAAAGAGATTGGAAAGTTTAAAGATTTCTAGCCTATTTATCCTATGATGGTTGTGAACCTATGATGTTTTGTTTTCATTTTCCAATATAATCATGAACTTAGACTTCTTGGTATCTTTTAACGCTAAATATAAGAGCTTAGAAGGGTTGGAAATTTCTAGCCTACTTATACTAAAGAGGCCGAAACCCTAAGCATGGATATAGTGGGATTTTGTTCTACCTTTGTAAAGTGAACCTTGGTTATGAACTCCTAACACTTAAGGATCATTAATCCATGAGTTGTATTCTCTTTTGAAAACCTTTAACCCTATTTTATGCCATGACTGAACCTATACCTTCTTGGTAATTAAGTGTTCTTGGTTAACTTTTAACTTGTGGTTTTGTGTTCATAAACCTAGACTTTCGTCGCGGAGTAGACGAGGACATTCGTAGTGCACTTCCTTAAGCATCACGTACCTTTACCTTCACAAAAGGTAAGAGGGGATAGCCTGAGGGATATTCAATAGCTATGTGCATGTGTGTATGTGGTTTGCTTGATTTATTTGAATATTGTTATTAGATTGAATCAAAGTTTGAATGATTTTTAAACTTGAACTGTTGTGATAACTGTTTGAAGTTGATCCTTACTTGATTTAAAGTGTTGTGAATCAAATATGTTATGAACTGTCATAAACTGTTATATTATTGACTAAGATTATGATGATATTGATTGATGTCTGAAAAACCTGACGTTAGTCGGTGCTCAACTAATAATATGATTAAAAGCCTAAATAAGCTTCAAAGATAACTTTGAAAGTAATGGTATTCATTTTAAAACTTTCTTTAAAAAAGTATGTGTTTTGGAAAGTAAGTAATCTTATTTGTATTTATTCAGGAAGGATCAAACTTTGGAACATATGTTAAATAATTTCAAGTTTATAGAGCTTCAAGTGTTGATGTTGAGTAATTTCAAGTGATGAAAATTATGAATGGTCGATAGCTTTGAGCTTCGACAACGAATGAGATTGGACACAGAGAAAACATCTTGAATGAATGTTTTTCTTCATGTATTTAGGCAGACGTGCCTCACAGGTTAGTCACTTCGGTGATGTCCAAGCAGGGGCTATTAGTCACTTCGGTGATGTTCAAACATGGACTTTTAGTCACTTCGGTGATGCCCAAGCAAGGGCTGTTATATAAGTCACGACGGTGATGTCCAAAGAGGGACTTTAGTCACGACGGTGATGCCTAAGTGGGGGATTTGAGTTTGATCAACTCTTAGAAAGATGAAGGGATCTCATGAGATTAAGTTTATAGAGCCGGAATATAGAAGTGTCATGCATAATATTTATAAAAGTTGATTGTACGGGTATGACACCCATTGATATGATACTTGTTGTTTTATCTATTAATATGTGGTAAATGTTAATATGTTGATGTGATGCATGTATCATGCATATGGTTATTGTAATCTATCCATATATTGGTATCTCGCTCTTGTATATCTTCTTGTTATTTCTCTTTGCTTTTCGGCATCGCTGTATATCTATGAGTTTAGATGGGTCCGAACATCCCATTGGTACTGTCGGAATCGAAGATTGAGATCTTCGATGATGCAGGGAATGCGGAGGCATGGCAGATTCACCCCGGATCTACATCGGCTACCTATCATGGACCGATAACCACGCTTGAGAAGAATGCCCAGGGCGAACCATGTCGCAAAGTTCAGACAATTAAGACGAGGAGGATTGCTCTCCCACCACCTTGGTACTACTTACACGTGCTACAGATGAATGGACAACTACATGATCACCCATCTTTAAGGGTACCATTACCTGGAGTCGAGCCGACTTCACCGATTGAGGAGGACCCGGATGAGGACCCAGAGGAGTACCTGGAGGATGAGCCCGTGTACCATGTCTCGAATCACGACGATGATATTGATGAGGTCCTGGAGTAAGTGCTTGATGACGATCCTGATTTTTATGATTCCGACTCTCCTGATGAGGGCGGAGACGTCGTGGACCTATCACCTGGGGTCTTTTCTTGTGGGAGTGTTCGTGGCAAGTCTTCCTTTTAGTCGTTAGTATTGACCAGCTTAGGGGTGTATCTTTTGTGGGTAGTCTGTCTCGGTCCGACTATATTTGGCTTCTTAGATCCACCCTTTTTATGTGTGGTTCCGGACCTTCCCCCTATTTTGCTTTACTTAGTTCACAGCTGTTAACTTTATGTTATGTAACTCTGTTATTAATGGTCATCCTGATCGGGCCCTAGTTTCTGTACTAAACACTGAATCCCACTGGGATAGATTATATATATATATATATATATATATATATATATATATATATATATATATATATATGATGTTTACATTTCATGCTCTGAGTGTTCATCACTTACTCTTGTTTTAAAAAATATATATATAACCGTTTTGAGAATACTCACTAATTAAGAAAATGTCATTTACCGGAAGCAACCAGCAATTTAATTATTTTATTTTTCGCAACGGGTAACAAAGTGACGCCCAAGTTTAGGGTGTTACAATTAGTGGTATCAGAGCCGGTCGAGTCTTTCGGGAATCTTTGGGTTTAGGTCTGTTAGGTTGATGTTGTTTGTTCTCTGATTAAGACTTGATTGAATTACTTCTTAGGAGTAATGTGTAATGACCGTCGGGTTAGATTTTCCTTTTCTGGTTAGCATCTCAATGATTGTGTCTTAAAGGTCAGTATGGAACCAGGAGGTACGAGCAGGTGTGGTGGTCGTGGCAGAGGCAATGGCGGGATGGACTTCGCCGCCCAGGTAATGGCTGATGTGGCTGTGATAATTGCTTTTCAGACTGCTACGATGGCTGCCCATAACCAACAGGAGCAGTTGAAGGCAGAACAAGCTGCTGAGGGAAAGCATCTGAATGCTTTCAGACGTCAGAATCTGTCACAGTTTGATGGAGACGTGGATCCTATGAAAGTTGATCTGTGGATCCAGGAGTTGGAAAAGATCTTTGAGCTCGTTCATACACCGGAAGGACTGAAGGTGTCTTATGCAACATTCCAACTGGTAGGAGATGCTGAATACTGGTGGAAAGGCACTAGGCAACTGTTAGAGACTGAACACCAAGAGATCACCTGAGAGGTATTTCGTAACAAGTTTTGGGATAAATACTTTCCCCGGAGTGCTCGGACTGAGAAGGAATGATAGTTCCTAAGTTTACGTCAACAAGACCCGACTTTGGGGGAATATGCGGCAAGATTCGATTCACTTTCCAAATATTTCCGCTTCTTTCAGAACAACCCAAGCGAAGAATGGAAGTGTGAAAAGTTCGAAGCGGACTGCGCTTCAAAATCAAGGAGTCAGTGCTACCACTAGAAATCAAGAACTTCCAAGCCTTAATGGAAAAGTGCAAAAAAGTAGAAATAATGCGGAAGGGATGAGACACCAAGGGGAATGCCGGGGGACCCTCTCGTCCTAAGAACCAATTTCAAGGGCAGAACTAGAAATGGAAGCAGAACCAGAGGAAGCCATACTATCAATCACCCAACAACAATCAAAGGCAACAGCAACATCGTTCCGGTACTTCTGGGACTGGGATTGGAGGCCAGAGGAACCAAAATCAAGGCCAAGAAAGGAAGTGTTTTAAGTGTGGAGATCCTAACCACCTGGCTGACACTTGCCCGATGAAAAGGGCACGGTGTTTCAACTGTGATCGTTTGGGTCACTTGGCTAAAGACTGCAGAGCATAAAAGTGTGAGCCAACTGTCAACCGCACCAGAGCCAAGAAGCCGACTGCAAAAGGAAGGGTGCATACGATGAGTGGAGCTGATGCATCAAACTCCGGCGATCTCGTGCAGGGTAAGTGTGACATAGCTGGTAATCTTTTAACTGTACTTTTCGATTCGGGTGCAACACATTCTTTCATTTCAATGGATCGTGTGAAACTTCTAAGTTTGCCTATTTCTTCCCTGCCATATAACCTGATTGTTTCAACCCCAACTGCTGAGCCAGTTATTGTAAATTCTGTGTGTTTGAACTGTTCTATCATTGTCCAATATAGAAGTTTTCTTGTAGACCTGATATGTTTGCCTTTAATTCAGTTAGATGTAATTTTAGGCATGGATTAGCTATCTTCCAACCATATCTTAATAGATTGTGCACAGAAAACCTTAGTTTTTAGGGATGAGATTTCTGGATTGTTATCTGCTGGTCAGGTAAGGGCTTCTTTGAAAGAGGGAGCACAAGGATACATGCTATTGTTTTCCTTAGACGTTAAGAACGAGTTAGACTTAGAGTCCATCCCTGTGGTCAATAAGTTTCGGGAAGTTTTTCCTGAAGATGTACCTGGACTACCGCCTGTTTGAGATATCGAGTTCGCGATTGATATGGTTCCAGGCACTGGGCCAATCTCTATGGCACCATACCATATGTCACCATCAGAGCTAGAAACCTTGAAGGAACAAATTAAGGGGCTGATGAGAAAGAAATTCATTAGACCCAGTGTGTCACCATGGGGAGCCCCAGTCTTGTTAGTGAAAAAGAAGGATGGAACCTCTCGATTATGTGTGGATTTCCGTCATTTGAACAAGGTAATGATCAAGAACAAGTATCCGCTTCCAAGGATAGATGATCTAATGGATCAATTACGTGGAGCAACCGTTTTCTCAAAGATAGATTTACAGTCAGGCTACCATCAAATCCGTGTGAAGGCAGAGGATATTCCTAAGACGGCGTTTCGAACACGCTATGGGCATTATGAGTATCTGGTGATGCCGTTTGGAGTGACGAATGCTCCTGCAATATTCATGGATTACATGAATAGGATCTTTCGTTACTTGGATCAGTTTGTCGTTGTCTTCATCAATGACATTCTAATCTATTACCCAAACAAGGAAAAACATGCTGAACATCTCAGCATTGTTCTTCAAACCTTGAGATAGAAGCAACTTTACACGAAACCGGAAAAGTGTGAATTTTGGTTGGACCAAGTTCAATTCTTGGGTCATGTCATATCGCGTGAAGGAATTGCAGGGGACCTGTCGAAAGTGGAAGCTGTTTTGGAATGGGAAAGACCAACAACGGCAACAGAGATCTGTAGTCTTGTGGGTTTAGCTGGATACTGTAGGAGATTCATTGAAAGATTTTCCAAGATAGTAGGACCCCTTACCCAGTTAACTCGGAAGGCTCAAGCATTCACCTAGACGGAAGCATGTGAAGAAAGTTTCCAAGAGCTGAAGAAAAGGTTGACAACTTCACCTGTGTTGATATTACCTGATCCCAAGGAACCTTTAGAGGTTTATTGTGACGCTTCGCATCAAGGGTTAGGCTGTATGCTGATGTAGAACCAGAAAGTTGTAGCGTATACTTCGAGGCAGTTGAAGATTCGTGAAAGGAATTACCATACGCATGACTTGGAGTTAGCGGCAGTGGTCTTTGCATTGAAAATCTGGAGGCATTATTTTTATGGAGCTAAATTCAATGTCTTCAGTGATCACAAAAGTTTGAAGTATTTGTTCGACCAAAAGGAGTTGAACATGCGGCAGAGGCGTTGGTTGGAATTCATGAAGGATTAAGATTTCCAACTACAGTATCACCCTGGGAAGGCAAATGTAGTGGTTGATGCTCTGAACAGAAAGTCATTACATGCGTCAGTGATGATGGTCAGAGAGCAGGAATTGTTGGGAGAATTCCGGGATCTGAGTTTGTCAGTTGAGATGTTTCCAGGAAAGCTTTATTTAGGAAGGATCACGGTGTCCAATGGATTGATGGATCAAATAAGAGAAAAGCAAGGGAGCGACCAGTACCTACAAGGAGAAAGAAAACTTGTCTTTTGAGATTTCGCCTGTACGAATCGCAGATAAGATGACGAAGCAGCTCAGAGGTAAACAAAATCCGTTAGTCAAGGTCATCTGGAATGATGCAACCGGAGAAGCTACATGGTAAATCGAGGACAAGATGAAATTGCAATACCCTGAGTTATTTCAAGGTACGTAATTTCGAGGACGAAATTCTTTTTAGAGGGGTAGTATTGTAACGCCATGATTTCTGTGTCTTTCTGTAGTAGTAAATATATGTGTATATGTATTAATTTTTTATAAAATCCAGAGAGTGATTTTAAATAAACTAAAATCATTTTCTTATGTTCTTTTACCATAGGAAGTCACGGTTAAATTTTCTGTTGAAAATTCAGATGAAAGTCGGTCTGCGTTTTCACTGCCGGTACAAGTTTACTGAGCAGAAAAACTATTTTTGAACCGTGAAAGAAACGATTAGTGTTTTTGTGATGTTTTGTATGATATTGGAAATTTTCGAAAATTTTAGTTCGTAAATAAAATATAATATTTATTCTAGGTGAAATACGATCAGAAACTTGAACCGGATACGCAATGGAGCAGAGTAAGGAGCACAAAAGTGATGAGGTGACATGTAAGAGTGAGGTGACTTACTAGGGGGATGGCTTAAGTCACATCCTAAAAAGTGGTAATGATGATACTTTTTTAATTATAACATATTATATGCTAAAACCCAATTTTTCTCTCTTCTTCAACCAAACAAGGCATAAGCCAAAACTTGGCCATCAAGACTTGCTTCTCCCTCTCTCTTTCATGCCACTCTCACCTCTCCTTCTATAAATACCCACTTCATTTCATCTCTTCCATTTTTCTTCTTCTTCTTCTTCTCCATTCTTACTTCAAAACTTCCAACACTTAAAGTTTTCATTTTTACTTAGTTTCAAGCTTCAAGTTCTGCATACTTTTTCTTTCTAGTTTCCAGGGTACCACCCTCATACTCTTATCTTGCAATTTTTTCACTAATTTCATGAGTTTACTTTATGTCTTCTTAAAATGTTCTTAAAACTCTTTTAACTTCTAAAATCTCTAGAAAATGGTAGAAAACTCTGTTTGAGTTGAAACCAATTTATATGGACTTCTAATAATCTCTACTTTTATATTTTAAGAGCTTGTATCAAACAAACATCTCTAACCTATTTTTCCAAGGATGGCCGAAACTATGTATTAGCGACTTAGGAAGTTTTGTTTCAACTTTTTGAAAGATGATCATGTATTTGAGCTTCTAGATACCTCTTGATCTTAAATCTAAAGTCTTGGAAAGTTTGAAAATTCCTAGCTTTTTGATCCCATGATGGCCGAACCTAGTAGGTTGTGGACCTAAGATGTTTTGTTTTCATTTTCCAATATGATCATCACTAGTGCAATAAGGGCTTTTTACGTCAGTTAAAATTGATTTAATACGTCAGAATATTGTCTGACGTAAATACAGCTGACGTTAATATTTAATATTTTAACGTCAGTTGTGGTAAAGAACTGACGTTAAATATAAAACTATTAACGTCAGTTCTTTAACACAACTGACGTTAATTTTGTTAAAACTAACGTCAGTTGTGGTAAAGAACTGACGTTAAAGGTTTAATTTTAACGTCAGTTTTTTATTGAAACCGACGTTAATAGTGTACTGTATATTTTATAAAATACTATTAACGTCAGTTGTTTGATACAACTATCGTTAATAGATTTTTTTTTTAAATTCAGTTTTAAAATATCACTCCCCTCAGTTATCCCTGCATTCAGTAAACATCCCAGTAACACAGAATATCACACACATTACAGAAGCAAACACTACCCTTAAATTTCAATATTAACAAAAAGAAAAGAAATATACGAAGGAACAATGGGGGGACTTAAAACCAAAACCCATGTATAGGAAAAACATAACTATCTACAAGTATATATATATATATTTATATATATAGATATATATATATATATATATATATATATATATATATTTTTTTGTCTCTAATGTCTAAAAACAAAACTACCAATCTAAGGATATATATATATATATATATATATATACATGTTATTAATTAGTTTCTAAAGTCTAACAAAAAAACTATTCATCTAAGTATTGCGGAGGTAACTTGTCAATTCCTTTTTCAGCCGCATACTTGAAGAAGAATTCAGCGAAGCGCATCCTCAAGTCTCTAAACTCATCTTCTTGAAGAGGCGATTGGTCGTTAAATGCCTACACACGTTCAAATAATAACAATAACATTAACGCAAGTCATCTTCAAAACTATAATATATAATTTAACAAGTTGTTTAAATATTACCTTATTCCATCCATCCATAATAGATGCGGAGACTATGTTCAGCATATGAAGCATCACATAATAGCCGCACGACCACCCGTCAATTTGAAATCGAGACTACAAACAAAATTAATTTCAATGTCAGTTGAATATACATATAAATTAGTAATTATAATATTAATTATTTGATAAATAAACTACCAAACCTTGAGGTAGGTCCATTCAAGATTTGCTTTAGCCTCAGAAGCCCTACTTCTCCCGTTGGCACAACTTATGCTACTCGCCTTCAGCGCGCTATCATAAACAAATAATCATGTCAATTAACAAATTCATATATCATGTGTGTAATAAACTAAAAACAATTGATATTAAAACGTAAATTAAATTTAAGATTAGTTACTTACTTGTTTACAGCTTCCACCACCTCCTGTGGCGGCCTTTGGTGGAGAGAGCATAAGAATATGACAGTATGCCTAGACGGGTGAAGTACGAACAACTGCCAATGGTTTTTCATACAGTAGGGAGCCAGATATAATTCTTTCCGATTGTCTCCCTACAAGTTCCCTATGTATTTACTAAATGCATCGCCAGCAAAGAATTGGGGCAGAAGGGTGATGGCTCTAAGAAGCCAGAACCGATGCAACGCCCTTATCAAGCTGAAGACGATGGAGATACCTAAGATGTGAAAATGTGTGGATGTTAATTACATAATATATATATTGAAATTAAAATAAATTATTAAATGGAAAAATACCAAAAATAAATAAGTTATAAATTTAAAATTAACTTACGTGCACCAAAGACTCAAAACCGTGCTGGCCATCCAGACGTTATTTCGCAGCGTTCCGAGATCTTCACCACAGAAGGAAAATATCCTCTGTTGATCTGGGCGTGCCACCCATCCATCGTGCTCCAATGGACATTCAAAAATCTCAAACGCATAATCCTCACCAAGTGAGAACAAACGAGTGACAGGTGACAGCGACACCGACGTCGACTTGGCCTTCAATTTAGGAAAAATAAAATAGATAAGTTATTGATAATTAAAAAAAACACAAGTAATTATTTGACTAATTTGGACATTAATAATGAATACATAACTTTGTTAACATTTCGAGCTCACGTCGTTTGAAGTCCAACTCAAGCTCACGCCTTTTCATTTCCAACTCATGCTCATGGCGTTGGACTTCCAACTCCCGCTCCCTAGCTGCCAACTCATCGTCCTCCACACGTGCCCTACTATAACTCTCTTTTGTGCTCACATGTGAAGGGTTGGCATGCCCTTCAGTGTCCTGTGATGAACCGACGGAGGAAAGCTCTCTGGCAAGCGCCTGCTTGAATTCTGGGTTGGATATTAAGCTTTGCATCAGATGTGTTGTAATAGCAGGGTTGGACATGAGGTGCTGAGTAATGTCATCCAAAATTGATGCTTCATTGACCACCCGCTTTCGTGAAGCAGACTTGCCATAATATTCTTTGATGGTCACGTTCCCAGGAAAACCGATAACCCGACCAGGATCGTCTTTCTTGCCTAGAGCAGTCATCAAGACGTCCCGCCATCCAGAAGGGACGAATGAGCCCTGGGAGGATTGTGCTTTAAGATCCACCTACAATGAAAAAATGAAAAAACGTGCAAGTGAAAAGTGTTAAAAATATCTATACAAATATCAATTGAAATCAAGTTAATTATTTACTTACAATCTTATCTGCCACTTCGCGAGTGGCATCAACTTTAAAAGATCCCGTCTTTGTAATGCGGCCGGCTAACCAGACATCCTCGCGGTCGATGTCTGGCGGAGGACTTGATGGTGTGCCCTCAGGCACCTCTCCTCCTTCAATCCTAGCAGAGTGCTCTTCCTGCTTCACCCTGAGCCTATCCGCCATAATCTCCTTAATCTGAGTCTGGTACCCACCCTGAGACATGGTGTGGCGATGGACGTTCTTCGCCTGATTCTGTCGACCCTTATCTGCCTTAGCCTATTCAAACAAAAACACATAATTAAATACAGTTAAATGATCTATAAGAAGCATACAAAATTAACTTAATCAACCAACCTGAAATTCTCCATCCTGTCGACTCTGAGCAAACATATCCCAAGTATCCTGATCAATCCAGGGATAATCCGAGAACATTTTATCAAGCCGCTTCTTCCCAGATACATAGTACCTGGTAAGATCATGCTTGAACCCATTCCAACGCTTTGATGCCATTTTCATACATTTATGACGATGATCCTCGTCATTTGGCACAATCCAAGCTACCTACACATTAAATACATAACAACTTGATGGATTATAACTCGGATAATTATCTAATAATGTAAATCAAACGAATGTAAAGGTAAAATACCGTGATAGCCTCCCAAATCTGATCCTTAACATTTTGTGGAACGTCATTCCAGTGGTTGTAGTTGATGCTTACGTGCTGCTTCGCTTGTAGAAACACCCACTTATTAAATTCTTTAGCACGGGGTCCCTGGGCATTTAGATTAGCATCAAAGGACACCTCAAGCTTCTGTCCGCTTTGCCTGTCCTTCTCTAGTTTCTTCAACGACGTGGCTCCTCTACCCCGTTTCCTATGAGCCCGTGATGTCTGTATGGACAAAAAAAATGATAAAATAGAGGGTTGTAACATTATAAACTTACATTAAAAAGAAGGACTAAAGATAGTATATAACATGTAAACTTATACTAGAATCAGGCGTAGGCGCCAACGGGTCCTGCGTAAGCCCCACAGTGTCCTCCCGTGCATGTGGGCTATCCGACTGATCCATATGTATGCCTGTTCAGAAACAATATATATTTATTAACATAGGTTATAACTCAAAATAAATACAGAAGTATAACTCAAGCAAATCCCTTCACAAATCAAATTAGTATGTATATCCTTCACCGTACATTTCCTCGTATACAAACACTTGACACAAGGACAACAGAACATTCCATTACTATTAGGAACATTCCTTTGAGAAAATTCTATAAATTCTCCCACCCCCTTCAAATACTCAGCATTAGTGCACTTACAAACCATCCAACTACGATCTATAACTAGATAGGTTCTGTAGATATACAAAACATATATCCAAGGCGTTTAAAAATTATTTCAAATTTACACCATTTTCAGGATTCTTAAGACAAAAGAAATAAGCAGATGAAGATAAATTAACAAAACATAATTCCAATGAGTAATATATTGTTGATGTCACATGCTACAAGCAACTCTAAATTTCTTCCCATTTTGAAATAGGTCATGATAGCAGAAGAAAAACAAGAGAAAACATAAAACCCACGACCAGAAATAGATACATTCCAAACAACTCAAACTCAGAGTTTCACGTTTCAACTACAGAGACTACAGTTTCAACATATACTCAAAACCAAACATAAAAAAATGTGCCCTAAAGACTCACCAGAAATAGGTGCTCGCGTGGTGGCCAACGTTAGATGTGGTTACTGAGAGCAGAGGGACAAGGAGAGTAAGTGTGCGGGAAGGGGAAAGAGAGATGTCAAGTTATTGCAAAGAATGAGCGGGAAAGACAGAGTTAGGGTTAAGAGTGTACCTCACGGTGGTGGGGAAGAAGCCCTCGCGGTGGTTGCGGTGGCGATGAGCTCGCGATTAGGGCAGAGTGAGAGTGAGAATGAGAGTTGAGAGTCAGCGTGAGAGTTGAGACTGAGAGTGAGCGTGAAAGAGAAGAACAGAGACGTACAGAGCGAAGTGTAAAAGGCGCGCGGGTGTAAACGTTATAATCAAAAACCAAAAATAAAACAACATTTTACGTCAGTTGTTTGTAGCAACTGACGTTAAGGGTAACCTATTTAACGTCAGTTGTCTTAAGAAACTGACGTTAAAAGTCATTGTTTACGTTATAATCAAAAATCAACAATAAAACAACATTTTATGTCAGTTATATTAAAAAACTGACGTTAAAAATAAATATTTTTTATTTAAAAACACTTTTAACGTCAGTTGATGAAGACAACTGACGTTAAAAGTGTATAAGTTTCTGCAAAAACATTAATTCCTTTGACTACTGTGCTACTTACCCATGAGCATTAAGTTTATAGATCAGTTTTCAAGAAAATCAGCTAGTCTCTCTTCTCTATATAAAGTACCATTCTTCTGTATCAGTCTGTAATAACCCTCTTCTTTTCCTCCATATTTCGTGCATTTTCTATTCCTTCACAAAATGGCTCTGAGACTTTTGTTAGTTCTTCCTATACCTAGACTTAAAGGTATCAGTCCTAATGGTCAAAAAACTTCTGAGGTTGAGTAAATCACGTAACATGGATGGTAAGGTTGTGTAAATCACATAATGTGATTTACTCACTTTATTTCATCCCAGCCATCCCTTTCACTCTGCTTTGGCCCCAAGTGACTGTGGATTCAAGACGATGCATCAAGGAATTCCAGTGAAGGAGGTGATGCAAAGATCCTTTTCACTTTGCTTTCGCTGCTAGTGACTGTGGATTCACGATGCATCATGGAATTCAAGTGAGGGAGGAGATGCATCGATCCATCCATTGGAGTTTCTGGGGACATGACTGAGAAGAAAATGATGTTGAAGCTGAAACTTTGCATCCATTGGAATTTCTGAGGACGGGACTGAGAAGAAAATGATGTTGAAGTAGAAACTTTTTTATATTTTAGGGCTATGTTGCAGAAATTTTTTATCTTTTAATCATGTAATTGTAACTTATGAATCGCTTCAATGAGATACGATTAGATTATACGTATATAACTTAATTTATGTTAAGTGTTTATTAATTTTAATTTGCACAAGAATTTGTTTAATAATTCAAGCTAATTAATTAAGATTAAAAATAAACTTGTTTAAAAAAAAGTTTAGAAATAAACTGCACTATATATATGGATTGACCTGTGTTAAGAGTACAACAGGGCATTTCAGATAGGAATATAGGATTATTTACGTCAGCTATTTATTTAACTGAAGTAAAAATCACACTTTTAACGTCAATTGTATAAAAAACTGACTTTAAAAATAAATATTTTAAAAACACTTTTAACGTCAGTTGTATTAAACAATTGACGTTAAAAGTGTATCTACGAAAACATTCATTCCTTTGACTATTTCGCTACTTACCCATGACTGTTGTGCTACTTACCCATGCACATTGTAACCTATAATCCTCTTAATGAGCATTAAGTTTATAGACCAGTTTTCTAGAAAATCAGCTAGTCTCTCTTCTCTATATAAAGTATCATTCTTCTGTATCGATCATGTCTGACCTCTTCTTTTCCTCTATATTTCGTGTGTTTTCTATTCCTTCACAAAATGGCTCTGAGACTTTTGTTATTTCTTCCTATACCTAGACTTAAAGGTCTCTGTCTTAATGGTCAAAAAACTTCTGAGGTTGAGTAAATCACGTAACATGGATGGTAAGGTTGGGTGAATCACGTAATGTGATTCCCTCACCTTATTTCATCCCATCCCTTCACTCTGCTTTGGCTCCAAAGTGACTGTGGATTCAGATGGAGTATCAAGGAATTCAATTAAAGGAGGAGATGCATCCATTGGAGTTTCCGAGGACAGGACTGAGAAGAAAATGATGTTGAAGCAGAAAATTTTTTATATTTTAGTGCTATGT
Source organism: Sophora flavescens (assembly GCA_030762895.1). Taxonomy (NCBI): domain Eukaryota; kingdom Viridiplantae; phylum Streptophyta; class Magnoliopsida; order Fabales; family Fabaceae; genus Sophora; species Sophora flavescens. The sequence continues at coordinate 7,293,001 of CM061070.1, forward strand.
TGCAGAAATTTTTTATCTTTTAATCATGTAATTGTATCTTATGAATCGTTTCAATGAGATACGATTTGATTATACATATATAACTTGTTTTATGTTAAGTGTTTATTTATTTTAATTTGCACAAGAATTTGTTTACTAATTCAAGCTAATTAATTAACATTAAAAATAAACTTGTTTAAAAAAAAGGTTTAGAAATAAACTGCACTACATGGAGTGAAATGCGTTAAGAGTGACAACAGGGAGATGACAACGAAAGAAATGAGTTTCATAATTATTTACGTCAGTTATTTATTTAACTGCCGTAAAAATCACACATTTAACGTCAGTTGTATAAACAACTGACGTTAAAAGTGTTAAAATCACTTTTAACGTCAACTCTTTATACAACTGACGCAAATAGTGATTTAATATTTACAAAACTGACACCGCCTCATTTTTAACGTCAAACATATGGTCAACTGACGTAAAACGTTCCCGTATATTACATTATTTCCACTAGTGCATGGACTTGATCTCCTTAATACATTTGGATACTAAGTCTAAGAGATTGGAAAGTTTAAAGATTTCTGGCCTATTTATCCTATGATGGTTGTGAACCTAGGATGTTTTATTTTCATTTTCCAATATGATCATAGACGTGAGCTCCTTAATACATTTGGATGCTAAGTCTATGAGATTGGAAAGTTTAAAGATTTCTAGCCTATTTATCCTATGATGGTTGTGAACCTAGGATGTTTTATTTTCATTTTCCAATATGATCATGTACTTGAGCTCCTTAATACATTTGGATGCTAAGTCTAAAGAGATTGGAAAGATTAAAGATTTCTAGCATATTTATCCTATGATGGTTGTAAACCTAGGATGTTTTGTTTTCATTTTCCAATATAATCATGAACTTAGACTTCTTGGTATCTTTTAACGCTAAATCTAAGATCTTAGAAGGGTTGGAAATTTCTAGCCTACTTATACTAAAGAGGCCGAAACCCTATGCATTGATTTAGTGGGATTTTGTTCTACCTTTGTAAAGTGAACCTTGGTTAAGAACTCCTAACACTTAAGGATCATTAATCCATAAGTTGTATTCTCTTTTGAAAACCTTTAACCCTATTTTATGCCATGGTTGAACCTATACCTTCTTGGTTTAGTGTTCTTGGTTAACTTTTAACTTATGGTTTTGGATTCATAAACCTAGACTTTTGTCGCGGAGTAGACGAGGACATTCGTAGCACACTTCCTCAAGCATCACATACCTTTACCTTCACAAAAGGTAAGAGGGGACAGCCTGAGGGATATTCAATAGCTATGTGCATGTGTATATGTGGTTTGCTCGATTTATTTGAATATTGTTATTAGATTGAATCAAAGTTTGAATGATTTGTATACTTGAACTGTTGTGATAACTGTTTGAAGTTGATCCTTACTTGATTTAAAGTGTTGTGAATCACATATGTTATGAACTGTCATTAACTGTTATATTGTTGACTGAGATTATGATGATATTGATTGATGCCTTTAAATCCTGACGTTAGTCGGTGCTCAACTAATCATATGATTAAAAGCCTAAATAAGCTTCGAAGAGAACTTTGAAAATAATGGTATTCATTTTAAAATGTTCTTTAGAAAAGTATGTGTTTTGGAAAGTAAGTGATCTTACTTGTATTTATTCCGAAAGATCAAACTTTGGAACTTGTGTTAAATAATTTCAATTTAAAGGAAATTATTTTATTACAAACTAAGCTTTTGTACAAGAGAAAATCATTTAGAAAATATGTGTTTTTACGGAAGGAAAAGCCTTTGGAAAATATTTGACCTTAAATAGAGATGATTTTAAGAAAAGGATTTCAAGATAAAATGGATTTCTTATAATAGTTTACAAATGATTTTCCAATGAAAATATTTCCTGTAAAGAAATACTTTTGAAAATATTCGAGTAACTTGGATGGGTTACCGAGGTTTTATTTTGGTATTCGATTTTCACTGAACAAAAAGTAAGAACAGGTGAAATCGAATCTAGTATATGAGACGTCGGAATACTAGTGTTCTGTAATTTACATGTAGATCTTTGATCCGTGTCACGTTGTTGTGGACTGTGTGTCCTAATTACGTTGTTGTGGACTATGTGTCCTATTCACGTTGTTGTGGACTGTGTGTCCTAATCACGTTGGGATAAACGTTATTAAAGATGAATGTTGTTTTCTATGACCACAAGTCTTGACTAGTGCATCGGTATAAGGTGTTGTGATTGAGCACTCGGACTGTGTGTCCTGTGTTGATGTTGAGTAACTTAAAGTGATTAAAATTATGAATGGTCGTTAGCTTTGAGCTTCGACAACAAATGAGATTACACAAAGAAAACATCTTGAACAAATTTTTTTCTTCATGCATTTAGGCAAACGTGCCTCACAGGTTAGTCACTTCGGTGATGCCCAAGCAGGGGCTATTAGTCACTTTGGTGATGTCCAAACAGGGACTTTTAGTCACTTCGGTGATGCCCAAGCAGGGGCTGTTATATAAGTCACGACGGTGATGTCCAAATAGAGACTTTAGTCATGACGGTGATGCCTAAGTGGGGGCTTTGAGTTTGGTCAACTATTAGAAAGATGAAGGGATCTCATGAGATTAAGTTTATAGAGCCGGAATATTGAAGTGTCATGCATAATCTTTATAAAAGCTGATTGTACAGGTATGACACCCATTGATATGATACTTGCTGTTTTATTTATTAATATGTGATAAATGTTAATATATTGATGTGATGCATGTATCATGCATATGGTTATTGTAATCTATCCATATATTAGTATCTCACTCTTGCATATCTTCTTGTTATTTCTCTTTGCTTTTCAGTATCGCTGTATATCTATGAGTTTAGATGGATCCGAACATCCCATTGGTACCGTCGGAATCGAAGACTGAGATCTTCGATGATGCAAGCAATGCGGAGGCGTGGCAGATTCACCCCGAATCTACATCGGCTACCTATCATGGATCGATAACCACACTGGAGAAGAATGCCGAGGGCGAACCATGTCGCAGAGTTCAGATAGTTGAGACGAGGAGGATTGCTCTCCCACCACCTTGATACTACTTACAATTGCTACAGATGAATGGACAGCTACATGAGCACCCGCCTCTAGGGGTACCATTACCTGGAGTCGAGCCGGCTTCACCGATTGAGGAGGACCCGGAGGAGGACCCCGAGGAGTACCTGGAGGTTGAGCCCGTGTACCACGTCTCTGATCACGACGATGATCTTGATGAGGTCCCGGAGTACGTGCTTGATGACGATCCGGATTTTTATGATTCTCACTCTCCTGATGAGGGCAGAGACGTAGTGGACCCATCACCTGGAGTCTCTTCTTGTGGGAGTGTTCGTGACGAGTCTTCCTTTTAGTCGTTAGTAGTGACCAGCTTAGGGGTGTATCTTTTGTGGGTAGTTTGCCTCGGTCCGACTGTATTAGGCTTCTTAGAGCCACCCTTTTGATGTGTGGTTCCGGACCCTCCCCCTATTTTGCTTTACTTAGTTTACAGTTGTTAACTTTATGTTCTGTAACTCTGTTATTAATGGTCATCTTGATCAGGCCCTAGTTTCTGTACTAAACGCTGAATCCCACTATGATAGATTATATATATATATATATATATGATGTTTACATTTCATGTTCTGAGTGTTCATCACTTACCCTTTTTTTTAAAAAAAAAAATATCACCATTTTGAGAATACTCACTTATTAAGAAAATATCATTTACCGGAAGCAACCAGCAATTTAATTATTTTATTTTCGGTAACGGGTAACAAAGTGACGCCTAAATTTAGGATGTTACAAACATATTCATCCCCCAAAAAATATTTAGTTGACATATATTTAGTCAATTTTAATGTAACTAAATAATGCTCATTCTTTTATCCATTTGACTTCATTCCCTACCTAGACTACACATCCCATGAGATATAAAATAAGGATGATAACTATTTTGATGGTTTTCTTTTTTTACAATTTATGTATATAAAATTAGGAGTTACTAATTCAATATAAAATAGACTATATACTTTTGAAGCTAATTTGTCACATGATGCAACTAATTTAATATAAATTCAATAATTGACTGAATTATTTTATTGGTTCAATTTAGGTAGGCTTTACCATAATGTTAAGAGATTGGTTTATGAAAAGAAGTTTATAAAAAAATTATTTCTGCACTAATAGTTTAATCATTTAATTCGACTAATTTACTCATTTAATTAACTTGGCAATTATAATTTCGTTGATTTGTAAAGAAAATAATACAAAATTAAATGTAAGTTTGTTTTTATAATTTTTTATCATAAAATTAATTGAATATAAAATGAAGATCAAGGTATCAAGATAGTGACTAATTTAGGTGAATCTAAAATCATGATATTCCCCGAGTGATGCAAGAGTGTCAATTTTAAGTATTTTAAATATTTTGATTGAAATCAATTAGTAATTTAATTAAATAGGCATTAGTAATTTAGTGTTGTTTTTCAAAAAAATTAACATGTAATGTATTATTTAATGCAGTATATAATTATTCATTAAATCATTGTATTGAAATAACCTATGTTTGGAAACTTTTATTAGGTCTTATGCTTGCAATGTTCTCCAGTTGTGGAAGAAAATTTAATTTAAAATATATTCTACAATATGTGGGTTTCTTATACAGATCCATTAACCATTAAAAAAAAACCAGATCAATATTAATTTACTAAACATAATCACCATAATACAATTTATATTTGAAATTATTAAAAATGAGTTTAAATTTAAAAATATGATACATACACAAAGGGACCTCGCTGCCTTAATACGACCTCATGAAACCACTTTGAAATCCAAAAGGAATGAGACCAAAAGGCACTTCAATACTATTTGTTTGCTTGTCAATACTATTTCTATCACAATTTGAAATTTTAAAGCAATAATTTTAATAAAATTAATTTATTTATTTATTTTGTAATGTTCACGATTGAGCAGCTTACTCTAGATCCTCAAGAACAATGTCCATGATTATGTTTTTCTTCCGATTTTCTCAACATCCTTAATCTCGGATTTCTCCACAATATGTCCAATGACATCTTACAATTCATTATTTAATAATTCATTAAAAAAAGTAACTTCAATATACGTTCTATAAAAATTCACTATGATATGGAAATAAAAGTTACATACCAAATAAGTTATTTTCTTCCGCACCATGTAGTATTTGCGAGAAACCAAGAAACTCAAAGTAATTCTTAGGTATATTGTCAAGCAGATATTTTACTAAATTAAATAGGTATTGTAATTTAGGGAGTTTTATAGAAAATAAACACAGCATTTAATATATAATAAATTCTATAATACTTGATTAAGTAATTTAATTTAAATTATTTATGATTTGAAGGTAATTTAAAAAAGCATTATGCTTGCAACGTCGCCCACTTGATGTAGAAAATATTTTATATAGTCATTTCTATAATATATGGATTGCTTCTACATATTTATTTAAAAGTTATGGAATGGAATTAAATTGAATCTCAAAAGAACTAAAAACATGCTTCACTTTTATGCATAATTTTGCATCAAGTAAATATGATAGTAAGCAAAATTTTAAGCATACAGTTTTCTTTTTGTAAGCATGATATAGGTTCGAAGTATCCACTACCGTTAGTGGTAACTACACTAGTGCAAAATATACTTTTAAGGTCACGATTTAACATCCGTTAAAAAATAACCGATGTTAAAAAGGAGGCGGTGACATTTTTGAAATTAAATGACAAACTTTTAACATCGATTCTCTAAATAACCGATGTCATAAACCTTTAACATCAGGTATTTTACCAAACCGATGTTGAAATTTGAAACAAAAAATAAAATTATAAACCAGACATAACTTTAGACATTGGTTGTATTTCTAACCGATGTTGAAAAGTTCTTCATAAGTCTACACATCGGTTGGTTATTGACCCGATGTTGAAAGTTGATGAACAAATGTTAAAATAATTTTAATCTAGCAACACTTTAGACATCGGCTATGTAAAGAACCGATGTTAAAACCTTTATTTTCTATTCAGTTCCCTCCTTTCTCTTGCGCGCTACTCAAACAAAACATTTTAACCGAAAACCATTCGAACCCTAGTGCTCACACCGTCGTCCATTGTCTGTACTCACATCGTTGTTTCGTTGGGAACGGTTCAAATGCCGCTGCTGCTAAACCATTGTCGTGCGGCCACCTCCCCTAGACCTCTTCCAATCGCACCTAACCTCTTCCGCAACAGCGTGAGCCACAAACCAATGCGCCTATCGCTACACCAGACCGCCATCCACGCCGCGCCTCCACCGCACCATCCATCACTTCTATCTTCCTTTGTGAATCCCTATCGTCGTCCACAAGCTTCTTCTGAGCTCTCTCGTGAATCCTTTCAGGTGATTTACTTACTGAAAAATCTTGCCTTTTCATGTCCCTGCATGCTAATTGGTACTCCTAATTTAGCTTTCAGATCTGGGTTATTTGAGTAATAATCATGAATGTTGAATTCTTGGTTTCAAACTCCAAAATGGGTTCTACATTGTGGGTTTGGTTTCCAAATTCCAAGGATATGCTTCAAAAAGGATTTTTGGGTGTCTTTCTGAGGCTGAGTTTTTATGTTTTAATGTTTTTCACTTTTTCTTCTTGATGTGAGGTGCTAATTCTTAATGTTTGGAACACTTGGGTTTTGAATTTTGTTTAGGATTTGAAGGTACCTTTGGAGAAAGAAGTTTTGTTTGTGCTTGTACTCATAGTAAGTGAAGAAGATAGATATAAGGAAATCATAACAACTTTGTATAGCATTTGGATTGCTAAGTTAGTATTGCACTTGGGAAAATATATATGATGACGATATCACAAGATTTGGGTATAGGAATCAGGTTCGACCTGTGGATTTGAGGTAACATTTGATGGAGGTATGAAGTATGATACCATAGTAACATTCTCTATTAGTGTTAGTTTCCCATTAGCAACATTAGCACTTATTTTGTAAGACTTGCCTTGATTGCCAACATGCTCTTATATCCCATTTATCCATGCTTTTCAACTTTTCGTGGTTAACTATATAATACATCAATGAGTAAGGGGTTCAGTGTATGTTTAATTGAACTTTTGAAATCCCAAAACTAAATCAAACATACTATAAGGCCATAAAGAATATAAAATAAGTTAAAAGAGAATATCAAATGTACATTATATTTTATGTAGTAATTGAAGCTCATGAAGTCATCATGTGTTTTTTTTTTTTTTGAAGGGAAGTCATCATGTGTTTTGGAAACAAGAAAATAAGCCAGTAGCCCAATTTTGGGGACAATAACATTATTAGTATATTAATCATAATAATTAAATAATAATCTCTTCACTTGGACTTTCTGTTCACTTCAAGTAAGTAACCAAGGATCACTAATGAGTGTGATTTCGCCTCATATTTCATGTACATTTTTGCATGCATTTTCATATAGTTTAGGCATATTTAATTTGATTTTTATTAGTTTTTACCTTGGAACGGGTGAGGCGGTTTCGTGGTGTTGTTTTGCAGAAATTAAGGGTAAAATGCTCAAGATTGACCATGATGGAGCTTGGATGAAGATAGAGCTTGAAAAGTGAAGAAAATGAGCCAAACAGAGCCCATCACGGCCTAGCCGTGATGACCATCACGACTATGATCAAGCAGAGCTGGAAAGAAAGAAGGCAAAAGTCAGAGACCATCACGGCCTAGCCGTGATGCTCATCACGGCCGTGACATGTTTCCTCAACAGGCAGAATTGATCACGGCCTAGCCATGATGAGTGTCACGGTCGTGACAGACCAAAATTTGAAAGCACGCCCAAAGCAGAACACGTCACGGCCTGGCCGTGATGGCCATCACGGCCGTGACGCGTGCCTAATCTATAAATAGGAGCACAGAACAGAGTCTGAGGGAGACAACACAGGGGGCTGGGAACCCTAAACACTTGGAACCCTAAAACGAGGATTCCCTGATCCAGGGGGCTGTTGTGAAGGCTTTAATGGAGTCTATTCTCTCCTTTATATTTATTTCTCTTATTTTGGTTTTCTCCATTAGCATGAGCAGCTAAATCCCTTTTTGCTGGGATTAGATGTAGCTAAACTGAACTTCATGTAATTGCCTTGATTGATTAATCTGTGTTTGTGTTTCTCTATTAGTGTTTGATTCCTTTGCTTAATGCTTTTTGTGGTTTGGCCATCCATGAATTGATTTTGAGATTTGATTTGCAATGGGGACGTTCTTATCATTTCTTGATCTGGAATTAATCACCTAGTGAACCTTGCATCTAGGAATGGATTTTGGTTTATTAGTAATCATGTAATCCCTACTCTTAATGCAAATTCACTAATTAGGCCACCTAAGGAATTAGGGTTTAATTAGGGGATTTAGGCTCTTGTCATCTAAGGAATTAGGGCTTGAGTAATCTTGTGGATTGATTTTAATATTTGAAGCATAAACTGGATTGGTGGTCTTGGTATTACATGAGGCTAGGGTTTGGTGAAGTTTAATTCCAACATTTTTCATCTACTTGAAGAATCCCTTTTTGTGTATTTCAAGTGTTTGCTGAAAATCCAAAAAGAACTTTTTATTCTTTTATTTTGTTATTTTAAATTGGCTTGGTATTTAATATTGAGACCCCTTTATTCCAAAGGTTCGCTTAGATAGTAGTTGGTTTGGTACGTGCTAGTACTTGTCACAGTCCTCGTGTGAACGATATCGGTATCACCACCGTATTACTTGTACGACTAGGTATACTTGCCTAGATTTCGTAATTCAACAAGTTTTTGGCGCTGTTGCCGGGGACTGCGTTTCAATATTAGCATACCCATTTCGACTACTAATTTAAGCACAATTTTGTTTTTTCTTTTTCATTTTCTGTTTCTCTTTATTTTTTATTTTTTTTTGTATTTATTTGATTTTTTCTTTTGAGTGTTGTTTGTGCAAGGTGGATTGCAAATCATGGAGACTTATTATTTTCCAACCTTGGATGGAGTTACAAAATATTCTTTTGGGCCTAATGTGGTCTTGGGAGACTACAAGCTCTGGCGATATCAATGCCCTCATGCACAAGCTTATAGTGTAATCATGAAGCATGAGGAGGAATGGAAATGGAATGAGCCAAATCCCTTGAAAGTTGCTCTGGAACAATATTCACTAGAGCTATCCATCTCTGAGGCCAAAGTAAGAACCAACTGTGAAAGTATCGAAGCTATGAAGCAAAATTTCAAAAGACAAGTTGAGGAAATTTGCAAACAGTTGGTACAAGACCCACATGAAGCATTATCTGAGCAAAATATGGTTGTGGGGATGGATCAAAGTGTAGATGGGGTGGATAGCAAAAAGGATCTATATTTCACCATGCTTGCCAAGAAACCTGATATTGCTGCCTTGAATAAATATATTGGTTTGCATGCATGTGTGGATACTACAAAATTGGCTCCAGAAGTAAAACCTCATATGCTTCATGGAACATTTATTCCTGAAGAGGTCAAAAACGGAGTTTATCTCTTGCCATTTGACCCAGGAGGAATTGAGGGTAGATTCATATTGCTTCTGCAATTGCCACTCCACAAGCCATGGGATCCGGGAGGAGGATCCTAGGCTGTCAAGCTAGTGACGTTAAAGAAGCGTTTATTGGGAGGAAACCCAATTTTTCTCTCCCTTTTCCATTTGTTTTTGAATTTAACTCTTGAATAATTTGATAAGATCAAGAGGAAAATAAATTAATAGATTTGTTAAGTGTTTTCAGGCTAAGAAGGAAGGAGAAGCAAAAAAAGGAAGGACAAGCAAAGTCAGCAACCATCACGCCCAGGCCGTGACACTGGTCACGGCCGTGATAAGCCAACCATGAGGACCAGAAAGGATCATGGCCCAGCCATGATACCCATCACGGGCGTGATGAGAAGGACCCTGAAGATCAGAGAGCATCACGGCCTAGCCGTGATGGAGGTCACGGCCGTGACAGGCTTCTTCCTATGGACCAAAATTGATCACGGCCTGCCCGTGATGAGCATCACGGCCGTGACACAATTTCCAGCATCTCTTCAACTAAGCATGTGAGCCAACACCCGCTACCACCTCGGTGAGTTGTTCCACTTTTCTCCTCTCTCCGACTTGATTATTTACATTGGGGACAATGTAAGTTTTTAAGCTTGGGGTAGGGGTATTTTTGCATTCTTCATGTTGCATTCATATAGGCATAGTTTTGCATGATCACATGATTCGATTGCCCTTTGCGTAGATTATGCATCCAATTGTGAGAACTTAGTGCCAAATAACTTGAGTTAGTGAATTTTTGAACCCAATTTTTTATTCTTGTGATAAGGCTACAAATAAAAATTCTTGAGATGATCTTTGATAGTTGATAATTAGCATGTGGTTCCTCAGATTTCTATTTCTCACTGATTTTTGAACTACTAAAGTGTGAGATTTTGAGCCAAAAAGGGGGTACTCACTAAATCTACCACATTCTTTGTGATAGAGTGTTTTATTCCTCTTGGATAGTATTCTCTAGAACTTGACTTGAAACCGTTTTAAAGCTTAAAAATTTTTGAAAACATTTTCGAAAATGATTGAGGCACTAGGTATTTTTCCGGCCTTCTGAGCTTTGAATGACTAAATGCTACCCCTTAGTTGCCCAATTTTGAGCCTGAAAGAATAAAATACTTTTCTTGGTACCTTGAATTACTTTGATGAATGATGCTTGATAGGAGACCTTCTAAAGTATTACAAAAAGGGTAAGAAGGTAGTTGAAAAAGTATGGGATGAGAAAGTTAGAAAAATATTTCTCTTGAATTGAAAATCTCCCCTTCGCCAAAAGAAAAGAAAAAAAAAATATGAAGAAGGGGATGACAAAAGAAAGTGAGAAATAAAATTAAAAGAAAGAAAGAAAGGTGGAAAAATGAATCAAAACCCAAAAAAAGGTATTTTAGAAGGTGTCATGCTTTGCAATGCTTGATATTTTGTCTAGCCTTCTTGAAATTTCCTTTTCTTGATTTCCCCACCTAACGATTAATCCCATGGTCCCGTTACAACCAAAGCAAAAGACCTCTTGATTCTTAATTGTTTTCATTAATAAAGTAGAGATTTGGTTAATAGTCAAGCTTATGGTAGAATTCATTCCTTGAGGAAATTGAGCGAATTGTCATATATCCTTAAACACTTGAGTGAGGTGAGAAAGAGTGCCCGAATCAGTGAGAATATGAGTCTAGGAAACCTAAGCTTCTAATTGGACTTGAAATTGATTGTCTCTTGCTGAACTATTTGAAAATGCCTGTTACTTGGATTAGTTACTCGGGTTCTTGGTTCACTATCCATGCTCTGTTTATATATATCTTCTGGCCTTGGTGATTTCTTGAGGACAAGCAAATGAACAAGCTTGGGGTGATTTGATGAGTGTGATTTCACCTCATATTTCATGTACATTTTTGCATGCATTTTCATATAGTTTAGGCATATTTAATTTGATTTTTATTAGTTTTTACCTTGGAACGGGTGAGGTGGTTTCGTGGTGTTGTTTTGCAAAAATTAAGGGTAAAATGCTCAACATTGACCATGATGGAGCTTGATGAAGATAGAGCTTGAAAAGTGAAGAAAATGAGCCAAACAGAGCCTATCACGGCCTAGCCGTGATGACCATCACGGCCACGATCAAGCAGAGCTAGAAAGAAAGAAGGCAAAAGTCAGAGACCATCACGGTCGTGACATGTTTCCTCAACAGGCAGAATTGATCACGTCCTAGCCGTGATGAGTGTCACGGCTGTGACAGACCAAAAATTGAAAGCGCGCCCAAAGCAGAACACGTCACGGCCGTGACGCGTGCCTAATCTATAAATAAGAGCGCAAAACAGAGTCTGAGGGAGACAACACAGGGGGCTGGGAACCCTAAACACTTGGAACCCTAAAAGGAGGATTCCTTGAGCCAGGGGGCTGCTGTGAAGGCTTCAATGGAGTCTATTCTCTCCTTTATCTCTATTTCTCTTATTTTGGTTTTCTCTATTAGCATGAGTAGCTAAATCCCTTTTTGATGGGATTAGATGTAGCTAAACTGAACTTCATGTAATTGCCTTGATTGATTAATCTGTGTTTGTGTTTCTCTATTAGTGTTTGATTCCTTTGCTTAATGCTTTTTGTGGTCTGGCCATCCATGAATTGATTTTGAGATTTGATTTGCAATGGGGACGTTCTTATCATTTCTTGATCTGGAATTAATCACCTAGTGAACCTTGCATCTAGGAATGGATTTTGGTTTATTAGTAATCGTGTAATCCCTACTCTTAATGCAAATTCACTAATTAGGACACCTAAGAAATTAGGGTTTAATTAGGGGATTTAGGCTCTTGACATCTAAGGAATTAGGGCTTGAGTAATCTTGTGGATTGATTTTAATATTTGAAGCATAAACTGGATTGGTGGTCTTGGTATTGCATGAGGCTAGGGTTTGGTAAAGTTTAATCCCAACATTTTTCATCTACTTGAAGAATCCCTTTTTGTGTATTTCAAGTGTTTGCTGAAAATCCAAAAAGAACTTTTTATTCTTTTATTTTGTTATTTTAAATTGGCTTGGTATTTAATATTGATCCCCCTTCATTCCAAAGGTTGGCTTAGATAGTAGTTGGTTTGGTACGTGCTAGTACTTGTCACACTCCTCGTGGGAACGATATCGGTCTCACCACCGTATTATTTGTACGACTAGGTATACTTGCCTAGATTTCGTAATTCAACAATCACCACAGTTGTGGCAATAACAATTGCTATAGCTCCCTGGGCCAGTGTGGAACGAGGCTTGAACAGTTGCAAATTGGAATGACTCAGCAGTCAGTAGTTCCCTGGTCAGTGTTAAGTGAAATTTCAATTTATTTATATTCTATTGTAAACAAACAAACAATTGATGCATGCAACTAATTGTCTTCACAAAATAGGAGTTATCAAACTTCAAAGGGTCCTTTATCCATTGCCCTTCAAAACCTGAGCGTCCTTTATGTGCCTTGCACTTTATTATCAAAAGAAAAAAAATGAAATTAATGTATCCTTCTACTATATGTAAAGGTACTCTTGGATATATCATTCTTACCAATGTGTGGCCTCCAGATAGAACCACGATGTCTTTATCACTTAGACCCATGCGATAAAAGATTTCCCTTAAATGCGATGCACCTGAATATTTTTCATAATAGTGAATAATTATCTTAATATATAACCGTAAGTGAGGATCACTAATACTTTGGATATTGTCAGAAAAATACCCATATCACGGGCTAAAAATATATACGTACTCTTAAAATTAATGTGACACTTTGTATTGACACTTGATAATTGGAATGACTAAAGCATTTGCTTTATTGCAAAGGGTAGAGATTCCTACATCAACAAGAAACAATAATCATTGTGGTTTATTCATTTTTGTGTATCCTTTAACTTTTGGCTTTGTTCAATTAGCTTTAGCTTCTTTCTTATTCTCTTTCAGGTATTGATTATTTGACATTAGGATTTCGTTTCCCCATTTGTGTTCTTCCAACACCCGGTAAGCTTTCTCCTCTCTATTATTCTATTTTGATTTTTGTTTGCTTTAACTTAGGGATTGGAGTGCTTTATTATTTTTTAGTGTTAATTAATTAGTAAAGCCTTAGTTTCCCGTTTGAGATTCAATATTAATGAGCATATGTGTACTTTTTTAAGGTACCACTCATTGTATTGAATCTTGAATTGTCCATGTTGGACAGTTTGGGAAATGACTTTTTCTTCATTTAGTTAAAATAGTTATTTTGTAATTCTCATATGTTATATATTTGATGAAAGTTCGATCTCATGTATAAGAAGTAGTTGATGAAGATCTTGGCCTAAGTACGAAGTTATTGTTGTAGTTATGGATCGCGGTTGGATGAATGCTAGACGGACAAGTGATGAGTATGAGAATGGAGTGGAAGCTTTTCTACAATTTGCTAAAAGAAATCTTCCTGATAGTAGTAATGGAAAGTTTTATTGTCCTTGTGTTAATTGTTTGAATGGGAGACGACTAGAAGCTGAGGAGATACAGGAGCATCTTATTTGTGAGGGGATTTGCAAGAGTTATACAATATGGATATGGCATGGTGAATTGTTAGACAGGTCAAGGGTGTCTCAAAGAGAGGAAGTTGATGACGTAGATATGGACGATCGACTAGAGGACATGATCCATGATATTGGGCAAGAGTCTTTTCAGCGAACACATGTGTGTGACACTTTGTGCAGTGATGCATAAGTGCCTTTGTATCTGGGGTGCACTAATTTCACACGGTTGACAGCGGTGTTAAGATTGATCAATGTGAAGGCGAGAAATGGGTGGAGTGATAAAAGCTTCACCGAATTGCTTGAGTTGGTTAAAGACATGCTTCCATAAGGTAACACATTACCATCCCGTAACTATGAGGTGAAGAAGATATTGTGTCCGATGGGTATGGAGTATAAGAAAATACATGCATGCCCCAATGATTGCATATTGCATGGGAAAGAGTTTGAAGAGATGCAGGAATGTCTTAGGTGTGGGGTATCACACTACAAAGTGAAGGATGGCGATTCTAGTTGTGATGTGGGCACAAAGGGTCCTCCCGCGAATGTGTTATAGTATCTTCCAATAATTCCGAGGTTCAAGCGGTTGTTCGCTAATGTAAATGATGCAAAGAACATTAGATGGCATGCAGATGAGAGGAAATGTGATGGACAGCTTCGCCATCCGGTTGATTCTTTGCAATGGAAGAGAATTGATAGTTTGATTCCAGATTTCTGCAATGAGCCCCGAAACCTTAGGCTTGGACTTGCTACGGATGGAATAAATCTGTATGGTAACTTAGGTAGTATTCATAGTTCATGGCCTGTTCTGCTGTTAATCTACAACCTACCTCCTTGGTTATGTATGAAGTGCAAATACATTATGTTATCTATGATGACTTTGGGCCCAAAACCGCCAGGAAATGACATAGATGTTTATCTAAGTCCCTTGATTGAAGACTTAATAAAGTTGTGGGATGATGGTGTTGATGTGATTGACGGGTACTGCCATGAGACTTTCAAGATGCGTGTCATGTTATTTTACACCATCAATGACTTTCCAGCATACGAGAACTTGTGCGGGTATAGTGTTAAGGGGCATAAAGCATGCCCTATATATGAAGAAGGCACATGCTACCATCAACTGTAACATGGAAGAAAGACAACTTAACTTGGGCATCGGATATTTCTCGGACCTAATCACCCTTATCGTAGATTGAGAAAAGCTTTCAATGGACTTTCGGATAATGAAATTGCTCCGGTGGCCTTAACTGGAGATCAAGTTTATCAACAGGTGAAGGACATCAATGTTATCTACGGGAAGACCCAAAAGAAGGCTACTGAGAAAAAAAAAATATGGAAGAAAAGGTCGATCTTCTTTGATCTTCCATACTGGCACAAGCTTGATATATGACATTGTATTGATGTGATGCATGTGGAGAAAAATGTGTGTGATAGTGTAATCGGAATGCTTCTCAACATTCAGGGCAAGAGAAAAGATGGTGTGAATGCTCGTCTGGATCTAGTTGCGATGGGTATACAAGAGCAGTTAGATCCACAGTCAGTAGGTGGTAAGAAGACTTATTTACCCCCAACATGTCATACTTTATCAAAAAAAGAGAAAAGAAGTTTATGTGAGTGTCTACGGGGCGTCAAAGTGCCACAAGGTTACTCTTCAAATGTCAAGAGTCTTGTCTCAATGAAAGATCTCAAATTAGTTGCCTTAAAGTCTCATAATTGCCACATCTTGATGCAACAACTACTGCCTGTAGCTATTCATGACATCTTGCCTAAAAAAGTTAGACACACCATAACTAGGTTGTGCTTATTCTTCAATGCTATATGTAGCAAAGTCAATGTCACTCAGAAGTTGGATGAGTTGGAAAATGAGGCAGTTATTATCTTATGCCAATTGGAGATGTATTTTCCCCCTTCATTTTTTGACATCATGGTTCATTTGATTGTTCATCTAGTAAGGGAGATTATATTGTGTGGACCCGTTTATTTAAGGTGGATGTACCCAGTTGAGCGATACATGAAGATCTTGAAAGGGTATGTGAAGAATCCACACCGTCATGAAGCATCTATTGTTGAAAGGTACGTTATAGAAGAAGCTATTGAGTTTTATACAGACTAACCTGTAGGGCATCCTAAGTCTCGTCATGAGGGAAGATGTGATGGTAAGGGTACACGAAGTATTACTGTTAAGAGCATGGGTCGAGAGGAAGTGCTTCAAGCACATTTGTATATATTGAATAACACTAACGAGGTTGAACCTTACTTACGTGATCACAAAAGCATTGTCAAGGAAAATTACCCTCGAATGAATAAAAAATGGTTGTTGAACAAGCATAACAATTAAACTGGTTTAAAGAAAAAATTGCAATTGATGGTACCGCTTCTGATACATTAAAATGGCTAGCACAAGGGCCTAACTTTGATGTCATATGTTGGAGTGGATACGATATCAATAAGTTTTCCTTCTATACAAAGTCCCAGGATGACAAGAGTACCATGCAAAACAGTGGGGACATGGTCGTAGCTGAGTCCATGCACTTCTCTAGTTCAAAAGATACAAACCATGTTATGGCATCCGTATCTTACTTTGGAGTCATTGAAGAGATTTTGGAGGTAGATTACACTAAATTTAGAGTGCCTGTTTTTAAATGTAAGTGGGTCGACAGTAACAGCGGTGTACAAATGGATGAGTTGGGATTTACATTGGTGGACCTTGACAAGGTAGGTTATAAGGAAGAGCCTTTCATCATGGCATTCCAAGCAAAACAAGTGTTTTATATCAGTGATCCTTCTAACAAAAGGTGGTTAGTGGTTCTCCAAGGAAAAAGCATGCATAATGGTAGTGAGGAAAATCAAGATTCAACTCTTGATATTTCTGATACTCCTTCTTTCTCAACACGGGTGCCTACTTTCAATGAGGAAAATGAAGTGGACGATATACATGCCACTCGTGATGATCATTAGGAAGGGTTATGCGAGAACATTACTACTTGACCATAGTGTAAGTTATGTTTACAATTATATTTATAAGTTATACTTATAAGTTATGTTTATAAGTTATATGTATTTATGAGTTATATTTATAAGTTATGTTTATAAGTCTAGTTTAAAGTCATATTTACAAGTTTTATTTTTCTTGATATTTACAAGTTAATTTAAGTTATGTTTGATATAACTCAATTCTTACTGACATTACGTTTTTTTTTGTGTCTAAATAGGCATACATGGTAGATCACGAGGACATCCCTCCTTCGCACAGCGGCTCGGATACCCCGCCTAAACTCAAAAAGGGTAGAGGTGCCACACGGTTAAGGAATTTGACCGTCAATCGTGGTGCTAATCAAAGGATACAGATCCAGTTTGAAGAACGTTGCAAGCCTGTAGGGCCAATGGCTGATCAGTTTCCCAGTTTTGTGGGCTTCATTGCTCGAAGCAAGACTAGTATTCTTATTGAGGATTGGGACCATGTATCGGAGAGTGTGAAGGATCAGATATGGGATAGCATCATGGTATCTATAATTTTAATGTCTTTGTTTGTATTTATTTTATGTAACCCTATTAATATCATACACTAATTTCTCCATTTTGTTGTGTAATATAGCTCAGCTTTGAAGTGCCCAATACCGGGTGTATGAGGTGGACATGGATAAAGTATGCGGGTCAACGTTTGAGGCAATTTAAGGCGGACCTGGGCAGATACTACATATTTGGGCAGCGTGACAAGTCCCCACTTGAAACATACTCGTTTCTTGACCAGGAGACTTGGGATAGTTTTGTTCAGTCCCGACATGAGCCCTCCCACCAGGTTAATGATGAGTGTGATTGCACCTCATATTTGTTTATCATATTACATGCATGTTCATATAGTTTAGGCATTTTTAATTTGATTTTGGTTAGTTTTTACCTTGGAACAGGTGTAACGCCCTTTGTTACATTAGTAATCACAAGGTAAAATCAATAAAAAAAATCATTTAAAACATTTAATTAAAACTTACATCTCATAAAGAAAATTTAAAAAAAAATATTTAAAGTCTGAAGATGCCTCATAATAAATAACGTAGTAATAAAATATCCATGTAGTGAAAATAAATACAAATAAAAATCAAAGCCTCAAAACCGGGCGTCTAATTACAATCCCAACGATAAATAAATGTGTCTAGCCACATACGGCTCCCTATTTAAGAAAATACTAACCAAACTAGAAAGAATAACTAATGGAATCCACTAAGTCTCCACGCCTCTTCAGTTTCAGTGATGTCCTCCTCGTGTTCTGAAAACAATACTTATAATGAGATATAAAATCCCAGTGATCGATAATACAGTTTTAAAAATTATTTTCGAAAATAGCATTGTTCTCAGCCGGTGCGGTAACCGGAAAAACTATCCATGGCACCCGCTAATTTTCCAAAATAACATATATAAAAGAAATTAATTTTAATATCAATATTAATCTCATCTCATTACATCACATTCCATATACCAGATAAATTATAGTTTAATCCAAGCGGTCTGAAGACCTCCTAATTAAATTGGCCTCTTGCCGGCATGTCATATATTCACACATCACACGACAATGGCGTCCCATTGCCCACCCCTACTCACGAGGAGTGTTTCGATGTCACCCTCCTGTCGGGGACATTTCCATTTCGATACCTCTCATGTGCACATGGTGGTATTTCTCCTTTTTCGACACCCCAACCTGTGGCGGTGTTACTTTTGATACTCCTTTTTAGGTAGTATCACTTATTTTCGACATCCCAACTATATGGGGATGTTACTTTCGATACCCCATTACGGTGTTATTACTTTTCGATACCCCTATCATAGGTGGTATTGCGGCAAACATCATACAATTCATCATAAGGCACAATTTCATGTCTCATACGTGTAACAATTCATTTACCAAAAATTAAATATTTGAACTTATCATGCATGTCAAATAAACTCACATAGCATAGCATAGACCAATAAGCACGTCATTCAACTAATTCAAATACCAATCATGTATTTCATGTCATCGGTAACAAGAATAAATACCCAATTTAATAATCTTTTTTATTTTAATTCAAAACCCCTAAAAAAAATTAGTCTATTAATAACATGCATCATTCAATTAAAATCTCTCAAAATCCTATATAAATCGCTCAACACAACAAACACATGTACCATGGAAAGGGTTATAAAGAGGTACTGTTACTCACCTCTCGAAGACCTCCAAAATGCTCTAAAAATTATTCGTGAACAACGTTGGCGCTTCACTAAATATCATCCTTCTCTTTGCTAGTATTTTTTTGATCTGTGTCGCGCTCCTACTCGACACTGCAATGAATGAAATCACGTCTCGAAAACTTCTCTACTCACTGTGTCGCGCGAGGACTTCAATTCCTCTCCATTATCCTTGTTAAAATTTCACCCTATTCCCCCCTTTTTTTTTTACTTCTTAACCTAAACACGTCATTCCTTTAAGTGTTGCCATGGGCTAAAAGCCCAGCAACGTGCCCATCTAACCAGATTGTTATTTTCCTTTCCTTTATTTTATATTTATTTATTCTTTCTTAAAGAAATAAAAGAAGCACCTAACTTAAATCACAATTCCAACAAATGCACAAAATGACCTATTCACGTCAGGTTTGCGTGCATTTTTTTTAATAATATTATATCTTTTATAATCATTAAATAATTCTAATAAATTTTCATAGTAATAATTTTCTACACTAAATTTTATAATAGCTTAATCTTTTTATTAAAAAAAACTGCATTGAAATTTTAGGATTTTACACAGGTAAGGCAATTTTGTGGTGTTGTTTTGCAGGAATTAAGGATTAAATGCTCAGGATTAGTGATGATGGAGCTTGCATGAAGATGGGGCTTGAAAAGTAAAGAAAATGAGCCAAACAGAGCCCATCACGGCCTAGCCGTGACAGCCATCACGGCCATGATCGAGAAAAACTGAAAAGAAAGAAGGCTAAAGTCAGAACTGGTCACGGTCAGCCCGTGATGTCCATCACGGCTGTGACATGTCAGCTGAACCAGACCCTCACTGGCAGAACTGATCACGGCCTAGCCGTGATGGTGGTCACGGCCGTGACAGACCAATCAGTGAAGCAACGCCCAAGGCAGAATCCGTCACGGTCTGGCCGTGATGGCCATCACGGTCGTGACGCGTAATATTTGGATCTGAAGAAATTGATTTGATCTGAATTTGTGTTTGATTGGGATTCAAATTACCCTAATCTATAAATAGGGAAATTAGGTAGAGGCTTGAGGAAGACTTTTGCGCTGCTACCACTTAGGCAAATTTTTAGGATCTCTCTTCTTCTTCTTCTCTTCTCTTATTTTTATTTCATGTTTTTGTTAACCAAGCTTGCCATCACCATGGCAATGCTTGAGTAATAGCTTTATTTCTAGGGATTGGGGCTATGCCCAAGATCTTATTTATGTTATGAATTGATGTTTTACCTTTGTTAATTTTGAATTTGCTTTAGATCTGATTTCTATTGTTTTAATTACTCGTAAATTCGGTGGCCACTTATTTGCGTGTCATAGATATTCTAAGGAGGAACCTAGCGGTGAACTCAGGTATCGGATCTATAGAATCAGACTTAGGACTTATATCACGAGAGTTAGAAGCGGTCCTTCGAGGATTAACGAATTGTCACGAAACTTAAAGGGTTCAATCTAAATTCAACTACCACGAGAATAGGGGTTGGTTTAATTGGGCACGGTTTTTGTAACCCGAGAGGGAGCATTAACTTATTTAGGATAAATTCGCCTTCAAAGCAATTTAGATAATTAACAAGGGGTAGTCAATTTAGTAACATAAACAATCTTGTTGGTAACCCAATTCCTAAGGATTCCTTTTGAATTTGAAAACCCCCAATTTGAATTGCTTTCCTGTTTTGTTTAATTGCGATATTAAATTTGATTGTTACTTGATTCTTATTTCAAAAATTAAAACCTTTTCAAAATCCTTTTTTTATACAGTCCAGTTTTATCGATTTAATAATTAGTTGTGGTTTGAGATCACGGTCCCTGTGAGATCGATCTTTTTATTACTTGGCAACGAATCCGGTACACTTGCCGGATCTCACATCAAGTTTTTGGCGCCGTTGCCGGGGACTGTGCTTCCTCGAATCTCAATTTAATTTTTAAATTAATTTTTCTGGACTTTTTCTTTTTAATTGTTTTCCTCTAAAAAAAATATTTTTCATTTTTCTCTTTTTCTTCCTAGAGTATCCATCTCTCTGTGTTTTTCTCTTTTATGCAAAGATCCCTAAGTCTTGGAAACCTTATTGAGGTCGACCCCGAAATCGAAAGCACCTTTTATAGATGTAGGAGACTGCAAAGAGAGAGGGAAAGGTTGATTCCCATTCAACTCATGGCAAATCTACCGGATACCAAACCACTGAAGGACTACGTAGCCCCAAATGCTAGGGGTCTGCGAACTGGGATTGCTAGGCCAGGGATTGAGGCGGAGAACTACACTATACCGCCTATGCTAATTAGCACGATTAGGCAACATCAATTCGGAGTATTGCCCTCAGAGGACCTGACTGATCATGTGGAGACATTCTTGGAGTTCACCGATGCAATTAGGATTCATGGTGCCCTGGTCGATGCTATACGCTTGAAGTTATTCCCCTCCTCTCTTACTGGAAAGGCAAAAGCTTGGCTGAAGCAAGTGCCCGCTAATACCTTGTCGACTTGAGACCAACTGGAGCAGGCATTCATGGAGAAAATCTTCCCTCCATCCAAGACGGCACCTACGAACTCATATCACCGGCTTCTTCCAAAAGGACGGAGAATACTTATCCGAAGCTTGGGTTCGCTACAAAGGGTTGCTGGAGTCTTGCCCACATCATGGACTCGAGAGGTGGTTGTTAGTGCACACCTTCTACAACGGATTGGATTACTCTTCGAAGGTGTCACTTGACTCCGCAGCTGGTGGAGCCTTTATGAATAGGCCTCTGACTGAGGCATTCAACATCATTGAAAACGTGGCCACCAACTACCACCAATGGGGTTCAGAAAGAGGTAATAACCCTAAAAAGATTTCGGGGGGTAAGTTTGAAATGAATAGCACTGATCTTATTATGTCTAAAATTGACTCACTGAATAAACACTTTGATCAGCTTGAAAAGTCTAATGTGAGTTCAATAGGTGCTACTAACATTGTTTGTGAGATTTTTGGAATGCAGGGACATGACATAATGGAGTGCCCACGTGGTATTGCTCCTGGATCCGGTGCTTCCGGGGAACAAGTGAATTCTTGTCACAACTTCTATGACACAAACCCGAAGTTGCCAAACTATGTTCCCCCAAATCCTTACAACCAAGGGAGGAAGAATAGCCCTTACCTCTCCTACGGGAACTACAACAACACGCTGAACCATGAATTCCAAGAAGGCCAAGGTAATAGGAAACCCGCATCGGGGTATCCTCAGGTACAAAAGTCTAAACTTGAGTCTCTCTTGGAAAATTTTGTTGAAACTCAAACAAAACAAAATGAAGAGTTTAGGCAACAAGGTAGGGCAGTCAACGAGGCAATAAAAGAATTAGCATCTAAGGTAGATAACTTAGCCATCCATAATAAGATGTTAGAAACTCAAATTGCCCAACAAACTAGTACATATTCTAGATCTAAGGGTATGTTTCCGGGACAACCCGAAGTTAATCCCAATGAACATTGTAATGCCATATACTTGAGGGATGATAAGCTTGGGGTGGTTGAAAAGGATGTGGAATGTGAGGAGGACATGAGCGAAGATGAAGAGATAGAGCCAAAATATGTCCCTCCACCACCGTACCAACCCCCAATACCTTTCCCACAAAGGTTGGTCAAGAGAAAGCAAGTAGAAATAGAAACTAAGAGCTTAATTGAGGAGCACAATGTCATGATTAAAACTAATATGCCTCCTAAACTAAAAGATCCAGGTGGTTTCTCTGTTGCTTGCTCAATTGGAGAAGTAAAAATAGACCGAGCCTTATGTGACTTAGGGGCTAGTGCGAGCTTGATGCCGCTTACTATCCTAGAGAGGTTAGGAACCAAGGAATTGAGTCCATACAAATTCTCTTTACTATTTTCGGATGGCTCAACTAAAACTCCTCTAGGCATACTAGAGAATGTCCTCGTAAAGGTAGGAAAATTTTTCATTCCTACCGATTTCATGGTATTGGATATGAACGGGAATTCTAAATTCCCTATCATTCTTGGAAGGCCATTCTTGGCCACAGCTGGAGTGATAATAGATGTAAAGAATGACAAGCTCTCTCTGAATGTAGAGGAAGGTAGGGTAGATTTTGATTTGACTAACTCATATAACAACCCTCCTTTTGAGAGTCATGTGTGCAGGATCGATATAATGTCTCCAGAGGTGAAGGAAGAGCTCAACATGGAAGCGACTCTGAAGATTTGCAAGACAAATGATGCATCAAATGGTGATGAAGTTGGAGTTGCTCATCATGTGGAAACAAAACTTCCGTCGGGAAGGAGTAAGGCCATGAAACTCAGAGTGAAAAGAGCAAAGCGAAAGCGTAATTGGCCATATGAACAAAATCGGCAAGGACTTCCATGGAAGAGAAGTGTTCTTGCACTTCTAGGCCCAGTCGACCCCGGTTGATTGAAAGAAGTATGGTCAAGCTTAAGACCGTAAATAAGCGCTTCTTGGGAGGCAACCCAAGTTTTCTTTCCCTTTTCCATTTGTTTTTGAATTTTGTTTTTGAATAATTTGAGAAGATAAGAAAAGAAAGATCACTAATTGATGGCTTTGCCAAGTATTTTTGGGTTATGAAGGAAGGAAGAGCAAAAAGGCAAGGAAAAATAAAGTCAGAAGTCATCACGCCCAGGCAGGGACGGTGGTCACGGCCGTGATTAGCTAACCAAAGAAGATCAGAAAGGATCACGGCCCAGTCGAGATATCCGTCACGGGCGTGATGAGAAGGACCCTAAAGATCAGAATGTATCACGGCCTAACCGTGATGGAAGTCACGGCCGTGACAGGCCAGCTCCTATAGACCAGAATTGATCACGGCCTAGCCGTGATGAGCATCACGGTCGTGACACATTTTCCAGCATCTCCATGACTGGCCTGTGAGCCAGCACCCGCTACCATCTCGGTGAGTTGTTCCATTTTTATCCTCTCTCCGACTTGATTATTTACATTTGGGGACAATGTAAGTTTTTAAGCTTGGGGTAGGGGTATTTTTTGCAATTTTTTTCCATTTTTGCATTTTTCATGTTGCATTCATATAGGCATAGTTTTGCATGATCACATGATTGGATTGCCCCTTTGCTTAGAGTATGCATCCAATTGTGAGAACTTGGTGCCAAATAAATTGAGATAGTGAATTTTTGAACCCAGTTTTTTTTATTCTTGTGAAAGGCTAAAAATAAAAATGCTTGAGATGATCTTTTGATAGTTGATAATTAGCATGTGGTTCCTTAGATTTGTGTTTCTCATTGATTTTAAACTACTAAATGTGAGATTTTTGAGTCAAAAAGGGGTACTCACTAAATCTACCCCATTCTTTGTGATTGAGTGTTTTATTCCTCTTGGACTGTATTCTCTAGAACTTGACTTGAAACCGTTTTGAAACTTAAAAATTTTTGAAAACATATTTGAAAATGATTGAGGCACTAGGTATTTTTCTGGCCTTCTAAGCTTTTATTGATTAAATGCTACCCCTTAGTTGTTCAATTTTGAGACTAAAAGAATAAAATACTTTTCTTGGTGCCTTAATTTATTTTGATGAATAATGCTTGGTATGATGCCTTTTAAAGTATTACAAAAAGGGTAAAAAGGTAGTTTGAAAAATAAATTGTGGGATGAGAAAGTTAGAAAAATATTTCTCTTAAACTGAAAGTCTCCCCTTATTTGTTTATCATATTACATTCATTTTCATATAGTTTAGGCATTTTTAATTTGATTTTGGTTAGTTTTTACCTTGGAACAGGTAAGGCGGTTTTGTGGTGTTGTTTTGCAGGAATTAAGGATTAAATGCTCAGGATTAGCCATGATGGAGCTTGCATGAAGATGGGGCTTGAAAAGTAAAGAAAATGAGTCAAACAGATCCCATCACGGCCTAGCCGTGACAGCCATCATGGCCACGATCGACCAAAACTGAAAAGAAAGAAGGCTAAAGTCAGAACTGATCACGGCCAGCCCGTGATGTCCATCACGGTCGTGATATGTCAGCTGAACCAGACCCTCACAGGCAGAACTGATCATGGCCTAGCCGTGATGGTGGTCACGGCCGTGACAGACCAATCAGTGAAGCAACACCCAAGGCAGAATCCGTTACGGCCTGGCCGTGATG
The DNA here is from genome assembly GCA_030762895.1 of Sophora flavescens. Classification (NCBI taxonomy): domain Eukaryota; kingdom Viridiplantae; phylum Streptophyta; class Magnoliopsida; order Fabales; family Fabaceae; genus Sophora; species Sophora flavescens. The sequence goes on from CM061070.1 coordinate 7,318,400, forward strand.
GCCATCACGGCCGTGACGCGTAATATTTGGATCTGAAGAAATTGATTTGATCTGAATTTGTGTTTGATTGGGATTCAAATTACCCTAATCTATAAATAGGGCAATTAGGCAGAGGCTTGAGGAAGACTTTTGCGCTGCTACCACTTAGGCAAATTTTTAGGATCTCTCTTCTTCTTCTTCTCTTCTCTTATTTTTATTTCATGTTTTTGTTAACCAAGCTTGCCATCACCATGGAAATGCTTGAGTAATAGCTTTATTTCTAGGGATTGGGGCTATGCCCAAGATCTTATTTATGTTATGAATTGATGTTTTACCTTTGTTAATTTTGAATTTGCTTTAGATCTGATTTCTATTGTTTTAATTACTCGTAAATTCGGTGGCCACTTATTTGCGTGTCATAGATATTCTAAGGAGGAACCTAGCGGTGAACTCAGGTATCGGATCTATAGAATCAGACTTAGGACTTAAATCACGAGAGTTAGAAGCGGTCCTTCGAGGATTAACGAATTGTCATGAAACTTAAAGGGTTCAATCTAAATTCAACTACCACGAGAATAGGGGTTGGTTTAATTGGGCACGGTTTTTGTAACCCGAGAGGGAGCATTAACTTATTTAGGATAAATTCGCCTTCAAAGCAATTTAGATAATTAACAAGGGGTAGTCAATTTAGTAACATAAACAATCTTGTTGGTAACCCAATTCCTAGGAATTCCTTTTGAATTTGAAAACCCCCCATTTGAATTGCTTTCCTATTTTGTTTAATTGCGATATTAAATTTGATTGTTACTTGATTCTTATTTCAAAAATCAAAACCTTTTCAAAAACCTTTTTTTTATACAGTCCAGTTTTATCGATTTAATAATTATTTGTGGTTTGAGATCACGGTCCCCGTGGGATCGATCTTTTTATTACTTGGCAACGAATCCGGTACACTTGCCGGATCTCACATCAGTTAACTTAATTGAGTCATCTGTTAATTTAATTACTTTTATTAATTTACGTAATACGGTTGTCTGTCATTTATAACAGGTGAAAAAGAAAAAGGCGCAAGACATCCAGAAAAATAATGTCTACCCCCATGTCATGGCTCGTGCAGGATATGATGGTCTTAATATAAAAATGATGGAAGAGGTAAAGACGAGACTCCAGGAAGAAGCATCTCAGGCTGATCCTAATACTGAAAACCCTCCAGAAGTTGTTGATCCACCTCCAGCCCCATGCCATAAGTCATGGAAGAGAGCCCGACTAAGAAAATCGGGACAATATACAACAGAGGAGACACGTCAAGTAGATGAGAAGATTGTAAGTTTATTTTGAATTCTAATTATAATCTTAACAATCTTATCCATTATCTTACACAAATTAATATGACATTCTATATGTTGTAGGAATTGGACGAGCAGGCCACTCAAGGAAGTCTTGTGCCTAAAGGACGCCAAGATATTTTGGCTACTGCGATTGCTAAGCCAGACCAACCTGACCATGTCATTGGTGTTGGATGAGGCGTTGGTGTAGCGCCCTAAACTGGGGTGTCACTTTGTTGCCCGTTGCGGAAAATAAAATAATTAAATTGCTGGTTGCTTCCGGTAAATGACATTTTCTTAATAAGTGAGTATTCTCAAAATGATGATATTTTTAAAAAAAAAAAACAAGGGTAAGTGATGAACACTCAAAACATGAAATGTAAACATCATATATATATATATATATATATATATATATATATATATATATATATATATATATATAATCTATCCCAGTGGGATTCAGAATTTAGTACAGAAACTAGGGCCTGATCAGGATGGCCATTAGTAACATATTTACAGAACATTCTGTTAACAGATGTAAACTAAGCAAAGCAAAATAGGGGAGGGTCTGAAACCACACATCAAAAGGGTGGCTCTAAGAAGGCAAATACAGTCGGACCGAGACAGACTAACTAGAAAATATACACCCCTAAGCTGGCCACTACTAATGACTAAAGGAAGACTCGCCACGAACACTCCCACAAGAAGAGACCCCAGGTGATGGGTCCACGACGTCTCCGCCCTTATCAGGAGAGTCAGAATCATAAAAATTCGGATCGTCATCAAGCACGTACTACGGAACCTCATCAAGATCATCATCGTGATCCAAGACGTGGTACACGGGCTCATCCTCCTGGTACTCCTCGGGGTCTTCCTCCGGGTTCTCCTCAATCGGTGAAGCTAACTCAACTCCAGGTAATGGTACCCCTAGAGGCGGGTGCTGATGTAGCTGTCCATTCATCTATAGCACGTGTAAGTCGTACCAAGGTGGTGGGAGAGCAATCCTCCTCGTCTCAACTGTCTGAACTCTATGACATGGTTCACCCTCGGCATTCTTCTCCAGCGTGGTTATCGGTCCATGATAGGTAGCCAATGTAGATCCGGGGTGAATCAGCCACGCCCCTGCATTCCGCGCATCTTCGAAGATCTCAGTCTTCGATTCCGACGGTACAAATGAGATGTTCGGATCCATATAAACTCATAGATATACAGCGATGCCGAATAGCAAAGAGAAATAACATGAAGGTATGCAAGAGTGAGATACCAATATATGGATAGATTACAATAACCATATGCATGATACATGCATCACATCAACATATTAACATTTACCAAATATTAATAGATAAAACAACAAGTATCATATCAATGGGTGTCATACTCGTACAATCAGTTTTTATAAATATTATGCATGACACATCAATATTCCGACTCTATAAACTTAATCTCATGAGATCCCTTCATCTTTCTAAGAGTTGATCAAACTCAAGCCCCCACTTGGGCATCACCGTCGTGACTAAAGTCCCTGTTTGGACATCACCGTCGTGACTTATATAACAGTCCCTGCTTGGGCATCACCGAAGTGACTAAAAGTCCCTGTTTGGACATCACCGAAGTGACTAATAGCCCCTGCTTGGGCATCACCAAAGTGGCTAACCTGTGAGGCACGTCTGCCTAAATGCATGAAGAAAAACATTCGTTCAAGATGTTTTCTTTGTGTTTAATCTTATTCGTTGTCGAAGCTCAAAGCTAACGACCATTTATAATTTTCATCACTTGAAATTACTCAACATCAACACAGGACACGCAGTCCGAGTGCTCAATCACAACACCTTAGACCGATGCACCAGTCAAGACTTGTGGTCATAGAAAACAACATTCACCTTTAATAACGTTTATCACAACGTGATTAGAACACACAGTCCACAACAACGTGAATAGGACACACAGTCCACAACAACATAATTAGGACACACAGTCCACAACAACGTAATTAGGACACACAGTCCACAACAACGTGACACGGATCAAAGATCTACATGTAAATTATAGAGCACTACTATTCCGACGTCTCGTATGCTAGATTCGATTTCACATGTTCTTACTTTTCGTTCAGTGAAAATCAAATACCAAAATAAAACCTCGGTAAACCATCCAAGTTACCGGAATATTTTCGAAAGTATTTCTTTACAGGAAATCTTTTCATTGGAAAATCATTTGTAAACTATTATAAGAAATCCATTTTCTCTTGAAATCCTTTTCTTAAAATCATCTCTATTTAAGTTCAAATATTTTCCAAAGGCTTTTCATTCCGTAAAAACACATATTTTCTAAATGATTTTCTCTTGTACAAAAACTTAGTTCGTCAAAAAATAATTTCCTTTAACTTGAAATTATTTAACACAAGTTCCAAAGTTTGATCCTTCTGGAATAAATACAAGTAAGATCACTTACTTTTCAAAACACATACTTTACTAAAGAACATTTTAAAATGAACACCAATACTTTCAAAGTTCTCTTCGAAGCTTATTTAGGCTTTTAATCATATAATTAGTTGAGCACCGACTAACGTTGGTCTTTTCAGACATCAATCAATATCATCATAATCTCAGTCAACAATATAACAGTTAATAACAGTTAATAATATATATGATTCACAACACTTTAAATCAAGTAAGAATCAACTTCAAACAGTTATCACAACAGTTCAAGTATACAAATCATTCAAACTTTGATTCAATATAATAACAATATTCAAATAAATCGAGCAAACCACATACACACATACACATAGCTATTGAATATCCCTCAGGCTGTCCCCTTTTACCTTTTGTGAAGGTAAAGGAACGTGATGCTTGAGGAAGTGTACTACGAATGCCCTCGTCTACTCCACGATGAAAGTCTAGGTTTATGAACACAAAACCACAAGTTAAAAGTTAACCAAGAACACTAAACCAAGAAGGTATAGGTTCGGCCATGGCATAAAATTAAATAGGGTTAAAGGTTTTCAAAAGAGAATACAACTCATGGATTAATGATCCTTAAGTGTTAGGAGTTCATAACCAAGGTTCACTTTACAAAGGTAGAACAAAATCCCACAAAATCCATGCTTAGGGTTTCGGCCTCTTTAGTATAAGTAGGCTATAAAATTTCAACCCTTCTTAGCTCTTTAGATTTAGCGTTAAAAGATACCAAGAAGTCTAAATCCATGATTATATTGGAAAATGAAAACAAAACATCCTAGGTTCACAACCATCATAGGATAAATGGGCTAGAAATCTTTAAACTTTCTAATCTCTTAGACTTAGCATCCTAATGTATTAAGGAGCTCAAGTCTATGATCATATTAGAAAATGAAAACAAAACATCATAGGATAAATAGACTAGAAATCTTTAAACTTTCCAATCTCTTAGACTTAGCATCCAAATGTATTAAGGAGCTCAAGTCCATGATCATATTGGAAAATGAAAACAAAACATCCTACGTTCACAACCATCATAGGATAAATAGGCAATAAATCTTTAAACCTTCCAATCTCTTAGACTTAGCATCCAAATGTATTAAGGAGCTCAAGTCCATGATCATATTGGAAAATGAAAACAAAACATCCTAGGTCCACAACTTACTAGGTTTGGCCATTATGGGATCAACAAGCTAGGAATTTTTAAACTTTCCAAGACTTTAGATTTAAGATCAAGAGGTATCTAGCAGCTCCAATACATGATCATCTTTCAAAAAGTTGAAACAAAACTTCCTAGGCCACTAATACATAGTTTCGGTCATCCTTGAAAAAATAGGTTACAGATGTTTGTTTGATACAAGCTCTTAGAATATGAAAGAAGAGATTAATATGAGTTCGTAGAAATTGGTTTCAACTCAAACGGAGTTTTCTACCATTTTCTAGAGATTTTAGAAGTTAAAAGAGCTTTAAGAACATTTTAAGAAGACATAAAGTAAACTCATGAAATAAGTGTAAAACTTGAAATATAAGAGTATGAGAGTTTTACCCTTGAAACTAGAAAGAAAAAGTATGAATAACTTGAAGCTTGAAACTAAGTAAAAATGAAAACTTTAAGTGTTGGAAGTTTTGAAGTGAGAATGGAGAAGAAGAAGAAAAATGGAAGAGATGAAATGAAGTGGGTATTTATAGAAGGAGAGGTGAGAGTGGCATGAAAGAGAGAGGGAGAAGCAAGTCTTGATGGCCATGTTTTGGCTTATGCCTTGTTTGGTTGAAGAAGAGAGAGGAAAATGGGGTTTTAGCATATAATATGTTATAATTCAAAAAGTATCATCATTACCACTTATTAGGATGTGACTTAGGCTATCCCCCTAGTATGTCACCTCACTCCCACATGTCACCTCATCACTTTTGTGCTCCCTACTCTGCTCCATTGCGTATCCGGTTCAAGTTTCCAATCGTATTTCCACTGAATAAATATTATATTTTATTTCCTAACTCAAATTTTAGAAAATTTCTAATATCATACAAAACATCAAAAAAAAACACTAACCGTTTTGTTCATGGTTCAAAATTAGGTTTTCTGCTCAGTAAACTGGTACTGGCAGTGAAAACGCAGACCGACTTTCGTCTGAATTTTCAACCGAAAATTTAACCGTGACTTCCTACAATAAAAGAACATAAGAAAATGATTTTAGTTTATTTAAAATCACTCTCTGGATTTTATCAAAAATAAACACATATACACATGTATTTACTGCTAAAGAACGACATAGAAATCGGGGCGTTACAGTTGGCATTCGCCAATACCATGGTTCGTGTTCACACTATCGCCCCAGGGAAGATGTAGATTGAGAACAGCTGAAACGGAAGATTGCAGATGAGCTTAGACGAGAGATTGCCCAGCAGATGCAAACTTTTGCTATTTCCTAGTAAAATACCGGTGTCTCGCCCTCTGTCCATGTGAGCACCAAGGGGTCATGCGATCCTCCTCATCAGCCTGATGACATGGAGGAGGATCCCGACATGTGTGAGTTGTATGTTGATGATAATCATTACCACTTAGTGGCATTTGGGAGGGCACACAACTTGGGAAATACCTTACACAACCGGACATTAGGAGATGATGAGGTGAGTGTGGTGGTTGAAGATATTCGAGATGCTGATGCTCGAGTCCATGTGCCCACTGAGGATGTTCAAATAGTAGGCCAGGCCCTCGGTAATTTCATCTCTTGGCTGAGAAGACTTATGAGGTTTTTTGTTTCAGTCAAGGTATTCAATTACTTGTATTTTTCTATATTTACAATTGAAATAATTTAATTGTGTTTATTAATACTTTTTTGTTGTTTAGGATTTTGAAAAGGATGTTCCACCCAAAAAGTCTCATCTGGGAAGACCTATGAAGTCTTCTTCTGGCAAGGTATTCATATAATCATTCAATTACTTACAATTGAATTAACTTAACCGTGTTCACTAATGTTTTATCTTTGTTGATTAGGGTATCGACGAGGGGGATCTCTCTGATGCTCTTGAACGTCTGGCTATAGTGGCTGTGAAACTTGCGAAGAATCCGGCTTCCATAGAGTTGGAACACGATGTCAGGCCTGATCAACCTTTCAATCTCCCCGCAAGGGACTTTATGGAGATAGCTCTTGATGGTGAAAAGGTTTGCTGGTTGTGCGTCTCATTATGGTGCACGTAAGTACATTTTTTATTTGTTAGTTAACTAAATAAGTTTTCAATACTATTATAATTAACATGTTTTTCAATATATTAGGTATTTGCATCGCCAATGTATTGTTAGGGGCAACCTCCATATTTATGGATTCATTGACCGTGGCCTCATTGAGGGTGAGACACTTCCCCCATATGAGATTACTGCGAGCATGCAGCACATGCTTGGTCGAGGCAACAAACAGTGCTACCTAGCACCTTGCCTCAAGAGGTAAGTACAAGTATAAAAGTGATTTATAATTATTTGTGACTTGTCACAAACTGTTTCCAACTGCAGTGAACATTGGCAATTATTGGTCTTATGTCCTAATTCGAATGTTGTGGTGCTCTTCTGGTCGTTGGGAAGAAGAGCGACGAAGGAACTCAAGGCCATTGTTGAAACGTAAGCTTTTAATTTTCTTATTTAGTACTGCATTTGTTTTATTAATTACTCTGAAATCTATAACATACTTTAAGTGTATATTTTCTTATGATAGATCTATGGACGCACGAAGCATGTTATATGGTACTAGGCCTAGGCCTATTAAGTGGATTTTCCCTAACGTAAGTATTTTATTAGTACCCGAGATTCAATTGCAATTTACAATATACTTAATGTTAAGTGTTTACTCATTATATTCAAATCGGGTTCATTTGTAGTCTCATAGGCAACGTGGCTCATGGGAGTGTGGCTACTATGTTATGAAGTGGATGCTCGACATTGTATCCGGCGGAATTATTGAAGGATGGATGACGGTAAGTAATAGAATTTGTAATAAGTTATATATTAATTATGTTTTGTTTTAGTCTGATTATCTGTAATGTTTAATTTATCTTATGTTACATGCAGATATTCGACACTCGGGCTCCACTATCTAAAGAGGACATTATGGACATAAAGAAGCATTGGACAACCTTCTTTCTAGAGTTGACTGGGAATTAATGGGTGATCATATACTCATCTTTGTGTAGTTTCTTTGGTGTCATATTATTTTGTTTGAATTTATGACATTCTATGTATTTAGTTAAGATTTTTAGATGTAAACTTTTACGTTGGCTTTCTTTGTGCGCGTAATCAAAATTATACTTTTGCATAATCGATCAATATAGGACTTTGAATGAAATTTTGGTTATAAGGGATTCTGTTGAGAATATTTAGTTTGTGTTTGTTGGGATTTTTGCTGTACAAATGAAACAGGGAAAGAATTGTAACTGGTGTAGGCCTGATTTTTTTTAAAAAAATAAAGAACTTTCAACATAGATTATTAATAAAAACCGATGTTGAAGGTTGACTTTAGACATCGGTTTATAAAGGAACCGACGTGTAAAGTTATTTTCAACAGAGTTAGAAAACGTTGAAAGTGTACATTAGACATCGGTTAAAATTTTAACCGATGTGTAAAACGTACTTTCAACATCGGTTCATAGCCGATGTCTAACACTAGCACATACAACATCGCCTGTATACACATCGGTTCAATAACCGATGTTAAAACCTAAATTTAACCGATGTTAAAAGTGTTTTCTGCACTAGTGCTAATACAGTTTTAATCCGGAAAACACGCACACAACATTATATTAATTGTCAATTATAAGAGTCAACAACTAAAATATAGTTGGTAAGAGTTGGCTTTTAAACTGATTTACTAATTTGCCAGGACCTTGACTGATTATCCCATACTCTTTACTAAATGATGATATGTTAGTTTGAAACTCATGTTCAATTTGGTTTAGGGTGCAGCATAACCTCATTCATGAAAAATAGTAAATTTGATGAGTTATATAGACTAAATCAAGCTAAAAGAGTGTTTTTCATGGATTTATGTTGATATTGTACACTAATTCAAAGGTTGTGCTATCCATTAGAGAGTAGAGACCAATAAAAAAAGTTAAGGAAAATGAAAATAAATTGAATTTCATAAGAGCTAAAAACATGCTTCACTTTTATTTATAATTTTGCAACAAGTAAATTGTTGTTTTGGCTTCAATGACTCAAGAGGGGGGTAAATTCAGTTTTCTTAAAATATTTCCCTCTTAAAAAAAACTTTTCACAAACTTTACAAATCAGAGTTGTGGATTTGTGGCCTCAGGATCTTTTACAAGATCAATGAAGGGCTTTTACAAAATCTTGAATAAAAGGTGATGAGGATAAGAAAGATTCATTCAGAATTAATAGAGAATAGATTGAGGTTCAATAACTCAGTTTTGAACACAAATAACACAGTCTTGATTACAATCGAACTCAGGTTTCAATTCAATTTATACAGATCAAGAACAGAAATTATATTGAACTTTAAACATCAAAACCACAGGTTCTTGAACATAAACAAAAAGTAAAGGAGTTTGAGTTTAGGGATACCATACAACCAGATTTATCCTGGTCCAGTCACCTCCACTGTGACCTACATCCAGTCCCCACTCCACCTGTGGGATTTCACACACTAACACACAAGCTTTGCCAGATAGCTTGAAAAACCTTTACACCACAGAGCACTCCTTCACCTCGAGATACCACACTCTTGTGAAGAGCCTCAATCTTCAACCTTAGGGATACCTCACCCTAATCACTCAGAGAGACTCCCTCTCTCCTTACAATCGAAAACTAAAACAAAAGTTGATTCCTAACTCTCAATAGTCAAATAAACAAATTGAAGCACTTATGAGTACGAAACACTCTTTTCACAATAAGCTCAAGAAAGAAAATGAATGATTTTCACAATTAATTTCTCAAATTGATTTCGTAAAACTGTGATATTTTATGATCGATGTTATTCGTATATATTTTTGTAAAAGTGTTCCTTTGATCCCTCTTTATATAGAAAACAAATTATAGTCGTTGGGATCAATCAAAACAGATTTGGATCTGATTTAACAGAATCAGTTTTCTTGATTCTCGTTCTTGAAATAAGATTCTGATAGTTCTTATAGAATTCGCGTCCATCTTGAAAATAACCGCGTCCATCTAGCCATTAAGATTTTTCATTTGGATGGGCTAGTAGACGAGCTCCATATGCCACGTCAGCAGACGGGAGTACTAAAACACAAAGTAATTGGACGAGCTCCATTTAGTAGATGAGCTCCATATGCCACGTCATTGGACGGAGCTTCTCATTAAGAATTTAGCAGGTCCAAAGACTTTTGTGGAAGAGTGCTTCTGTCACTTTAGTGGACGAGCACTTCTGTCACTTTAGTGGACGAGCGCTTGTGTCACTTTAATGGATGGGCGCTTGTATCACTTTAGTGGACGAGCACTTCTGTCACTTTAGTGTTGAACGAGCGCTTGGATTCAAAAAATCTTATTTCCAAAAATCATTTTCATTAACGAAAACTTATTGCTTTTAATGCAGGTTATGAAAAATGATTTTCTTCATGCATCTTTTTAATTGAGCTATTTGTGAATAAGAGATTTCATCTCTTACAAATCATCTAAGACTTGATGATTCCTTGATCTTCGTCTTTGCTCTTTGATTCCTCCAAGTTCTTCCATGAATATTCTCCTTTGATTGCTCACTGAACTTGTTGATCACCGCTTGATACTTGTATTTGTTATTTGATACTAAAACACTTGCATTCACGTTAAGTTGTATTTGTCATATATCAAAATCTCTAAATCATTGAGTCTAACATAAATATGATAGTAATTAAAATTTTAAGCATAGTGTTTTAGTCATAAAGAATGAAAATAAGTTCAATCATATAAAATCCATCCAACCCGTTTTAGCACTCAAACTCTTTACTAAATTTCAATGATAATTGCACCTTCTTCTCAAGGCTTCTTTCCATTGGCCCACTATCTGGCTTCTGGCTTTGTGATGCACCGCAAACCTGTGATGATAGGATGTACCTTGGTAGCCACATTCTATTCTTGATTAAGAATGTTTGAAGAACTAAATATTATTTAAAACCCAGATTATTTTTAAGTCCAAATTTGAATATTCAGTTTCATATATCCAAGCAAAAGGCTAGTAAAAACCAAAAAAAAAAAAAAAATGATACAGAAAATAAAACCTAGATCAACCGAGAATTCAATCATTTCTTTGCATTTTGTCAACAGCCAAATTAAAGAAAATGAAATAGTTCAAGAAAGAAAGCTCTATCACCGGCAAGAACCACCGCCACATGAAGTCGTGTCGTCTTCATGTTTTCCGACATGGGTTTCCAAATCTCTACAACCAGTCATGCCGTGTCATCACGGTCTTCATGCCTCTATTTCCATCTCCCTTGTTCAAAGTAAAAGATATCCGTAGCTCCTCTCCACAGCAACCCCTACCAGCCACTACCCTTTCTATTTCGAATGGCAAGCTAGAAAATAATCCACTCTCCAATTGGAAATAAGTACCAAAACTTTTCTATCATAACAGCCTTACACGTAATTGCTATCATCCATTGGAGCAGTCTTTTTTTTTTTTTTTTTTTTACGGCTCAATATGTACATGAATTAACGTTTATTAAGCCTTAATTGTCAATTATGTATACAACTTTTTTTTTTGGTAATTTAAAAGCCACATTAATGGTAAATATGTGATGATTGAGTTTGTAGAAGTTAAAAGCCTAAATGCAACGTTTTATTTGGAAATTTGAAAGCCAAACTATTTAATGCAAGATATGTGATCATTGAGTTTTTATTAGCATAAAAGCCTAAATGCAAATGCTATTTCAAAAAGGCAAATAAATGGCAATATATATTCGTTCAAAAACAAATAGATTTTTTCTTGGAAAAACTAAATAGATTTTTTTTAATTTTAATTCCAATGAAAAAGTACCCGTAATAACATTAGAATACCTAAGTTAATGAACATCCTTATTACATTTATTAAAAAACCGTAGACTTGTTTATATTCTCAAATTATCCCTATCTTAATGTACCAAACTATCCTCATGACATTAATTATTGAATTTACCAAATTATCCCAGGTTAACCCTAAAGAAACCCCAGACATTCTTCCTTTTATATTATATATAAAGATAAAGATGTTAATTGTATAATAACGTATTTTTTGGTAGAGATTTGTATAATAAAGTATGGCAATTTTTTGATAATTTTTTTATAATGTAAAATATAGATAGTTTACGTTATAAATATTAAAGATGACTTGAAATTGTTGAAAATAAATGTCCATGAAAACATTTTCCTATTAATTATCATTGCGCCTCTTTTAACTTCCAAGTGAAAGATTGTCTTGAAATTAAAAAACCAAATATTGTAATCCTAACTTTAGTTGACAAGTGTTGTCAAAAAAAAACTTCAGGGGAGTTAGACATAATTTAGGGTGTGTTAGACAAGTTAACAAGTTACCTTATAGCTTATTTGACCAGTCTATAAGCTTGTTTGATCAAAATAGGTGTATTTGTTAAATAAGGTTATCTCATTAGCTTATTGACTTTTCTCTCATTTTTACTCTCATTAGTTTAATGAAATCCTAATTCACTGTATCTTTCACAAAATAAAATTTATATAAAAAAATATTATATAAGCATGTCATTTCATTTATATTATTCAATAAAAATATTTTTTTAAAAAAATATTCTAATATTAAGATTTAATTAGAATTTGAAAAATATTTATATAAAAAACATATAAATATGTCATTTTATATTTAAATACTAGTTCAATCGTTAATTTTGTCAAACACTTTAAATTCAGTTGGCTAGTTTTTTTACTATCAACTACTCCCTCCATTCCTTATCTTTAGTGTCGCGATCGTCCCATCCGGAGCTGCGAAAAGAAGGTAAAAACAGAGGAGCCGCCACCAATATTTTATTTGGGAAAAACATTGGAAAAAAACCATTTATTTTAAGGAAACTGATCTTCTAAAAAAATAGAGATTTTGAGTTCGGGAGTCGGTTACGAGTAGGGAAGGTATTAGCACCCTACGTCGCCCGTTTTAAAAACGGCACCTCAAGTTAATTGTGCAAAACATTTTAATAACCTTTTAAATATTTATTTTACCCCAAAAAATTATTTACAAGAAAGAATTATTATTTTTTTAATATTTTGTATTTTATTTATTGGTTTTGTATTTTAAAAACTATTGTTGATAAAACCTAAATAAGGTTGAATATGACACATAAGTCTACAGAGCAACCTCAAATCTAAGGTATTGAACATTGCACCCGAGTCCATAAGGCATTCCTAAATAATATAAATTTAAATATTTTAATTAGTTATTCATAAATAAAAGGAGACACGAAAATAAGGAAAAAAATAGTTTTAGCTTGACAAGATGATTTATCTTGCTCCTACGTATTCCCGGGTGCGATGAGAAACTCAAAGCCACGTAGTTCTTTTAGAAAAAGTTTGATTGGTTGGTTGATTGATTTTAATTTTGAATGGAAATTTGATTTTTTTTTTTTTTTGAATGATTTTGAAAATTGATTTTATTTTAAAATTAATCCATTTATGCACAGGGTTCAAGATAGCGGTGCTACACGATAAACCCTTACAATTCATACGCCACTTTTATTTTTATTGTTGCGTGAATTCAAATACATTTTATTTTTATTTTTATAAAAAGTGTTTATTATTTTATTTTATTTTTAAAAAAGAGGGGGAATTCACTCTTGCACAAGGTTAAAGATAGTCAAGCTATACGATGAACCCTTACAATTCACACAACACTTGAGGATTAAAAATCCATACATCAACGCCGTAGATTGTTGCGTGAAAAAAGATTTTTATTTTATTTTATTTTTATAAAACTTGTTAAAAGAGTAAATTGAAAACCTTTTATTATTTTTTTTGTAAAAGATAATTCATTCTCGCACAGGGTTAAAGATAGTCGAGCTATACGATGAACCCTTACAATTCATATGACACTTGAGGATGAAAACTCGTACATCAATGTCATAGATTGTTGCGTGAACTCAAAAGAGATTTTTTTTATTTCAAAAGTGTTTTAGCATACCATTTTTTTAAAAAAAAAAATCAAGGATTGAAAATATTTTAAGGTTTTTTCTATTTTTTCCATTTTTATTCAAAAAATTTTATAGACAAAATTAGCTATGCAACACTTCAAGCCCAAATTCATAAAGCTTTTTTGTTTTACTTTGTTTTTAGTTTGAAAATTGGCCAATCAGCTTTGACCCAACAACCCAATGGACAGCCCCAATCCTAACACCCCAAGCTGAAACATGACCAAAAAGTAAAAATAAAAATATAAAACTAAGAGTAGCGCGAGTCAGGCGGGCGTACGTCTGGGCGGTGGCAGTGGTGGTCCGTGAGTGGCGCGCGACGGAGGATGCTGCCTAGACGGACTCGTGGAGGAGGACGAGCGGATCTGGGGCGTGGCGGAGATGACAAAGGAGACAGGGAAGCAGAAAACGCGAACGGCGTCTACACTCGACGGTAATCCGTAGCTACGATGCGTTCGAGGTGGTGGAGGTCCGAGGCGATTCGTGCACGTATCCGTGGGTTGCCGGCTGTCCCAAGGGCAGAGGACGCGGAGGATGGCTCCGTTGCGGGCTAGCGGGCGACGCAGAGGAGGGGCGTGACGGTGGCGGAGCCGGGTCTGAGATCTACGGTTCGTGACGACGGCAAAGAACCGAGGTGGCGATGCGGCAAGGTTGGACGCAGTGCTGTGGTGTGGAGTTGCTCGCCTGGTTGTGAAGCTGCCGAGGCAGAGGACGTCTCCTCCCTCCTCTGTTTACTGCTATGATCTATGTGTGTGGTCTTTTTGTCGTTGCAGGGACAAGAGTGATAAGCAATAAGTGTGTGCGAATGGGTGATTATTTGTGAAGGTGAGTGGTTCTGTTATGATATAGATGTAGAAATAGGGGACAATGTGGTTGTGGATTGATGCTGTAAGAATGGAGAGACGTGATGAAAAATAAAGAATGGAGGGTTATGATGAAGGAAATAACCGAGTCCCTCCCCCCTTCTGTCCAAGGTGCTTTTGTTTATATAGAAAGAATAGGAGAAGATGATGCCAAAATTTGTTATTGGCATGTTGAGGGGTAAGGACGAAGGTACCAAGGGAGGGTGCCATGGTGGTGCTCCCACTATTCTGTATAGCTGGTATAGGTGCAGGGGTTGTGCCTTTTGTTTTGGAATAAAGCATAAGAAAACAAAAGAAGGGAAATAAAACAAAGCTGGTTCTTACCCAAAACAGAGATAGCAAGACTGGGGAAGGGAGTAGGAGACAAATTTTTTTATATCTTTCAAAACAGAGTCTTTTTCTTTTCTTTTTATTTTTTTATTGTTTTATTTATTATTTAGGTTGGATAACTTCGATCATGGGCTTATCTAAATTAAAAATGAGCCAAGAACAAACACTTTTTCTTTTCCAATGTTTCTATTTTTATTATTCATTTTTGTTTACTATTTTTCAAAACATTAATAAAAAAATCCGGGCAAAATAAGGTGTTCATAGCTGCCCCTCTTTACTTGTTTCTTATTAGATAGTAGGTGTAACCGTAGCTAACCTATTATCGTTATAAGAAACGAGTAAAGACATGAACTCCAATTTTGGCCGGGGTTTGCTGACAAGTAAAAGGATGCATAATTAAAAGAGCTTATGGGATGGATTGCCCATAGAAGCTCGAATCGAAAGATAAAAGAGCTTACGGGGTATGGTACCCGCTGAAGCTTGAACAGAAAGATGAAAGAGCTTACGGGTGTGGTACCCGCTGAAGCTTGACAAAAGATAGAAAGCTCATGAGTCGATTATCGCTGAAGCTCGAAATTAAAAGGTTAAAAGCTTACAGAGTCGGTTATCCACCAAGCCCGAAATTAAAAGGTTAAAAGCTTCATGGAGTCGGTTATCCGCGGAAGCTTGAAATGAAAGGTAAAACCTACGATGTCTGTGCAATTTATCGGGTTTTGTGCTCACAAGAGATAAACAATTGCAATGCTTGATGCCGGAAATGTCCTATATGCTTGATGAAAACCTCCAATGATTTCAATGCAACACGAGGAAAGCTCGTAATACATTACTATTTTTAATTTTTTTATCGCTTAGGTGGTTTTTATTATCACCTTTGACCCCTTAAAGTGTTGATCACAGACAAGCTCTGAGATGAACTAAAACAAGTCCTGTCTTTGCGGAAAATAAAGGCTAAGCACTTTTGAAAGGGTATGCTTCGTTTGCAATGATTGTCCCCGTGCTTCTTGTCGAAGAGACCACTGTGCCCTTTGTCGGGAGATCATCTTGTTCTTTACGAACTTTTGAGATTTTCAAGGGAATTCTAAATGCAACTGAATACATCAATACATGTTTCACATTTCAAGTATATACTTATCATGATGAATGCACACACAATTGACAAAAGTTAGGCAAAGGGATAAAGGTAAAAAGAATTGGGAGTCGATGTCATTATATTTGGACTGAAAAGGGATACAAAACGGATATTACAATGGAGTATGGAATTGCAGAAAAGGTTGTGGAGTGGAATCACATCTCCTCAAGTGACATCTCTTTCCATGACTAGTGTTAGTATCCTTCATACTATCTCGACTGCTTACTAATCAACCTCTGAGAATGCTATTTGCCCCAGTCTTCATGCATCTAGCCCACTGATTGCCCCAGTTCATCGGTCTGGACGACACTTACATTGTTATGTTTTATTTTATTTTGTTTTTTGAACCTTAACTTTTGCCTAGACCGCCTCTTCAGGTTTTCAGCCTAGCGGGTTGCTCTAACTTTTGCCTAGACTGTCTTTTCAGATTCTCAGCCTAGCGAGCTTTCCTTTTTTCATTTTTCACTTTCTTTTTTTTTTCTTCTTCTTGGGAAATGCGTTCAAGCATAATACTTTTTGACTGCATCTGAGTTTACAGAGAGTGGTAAATCTTCCCCCATCCATCCTGGTGAGAATTAAAGCTCCTCCCGAGAAGGCCATTTTCACAATGTAAGGTCCTTCGTAGTTCTGAGTCCACTTCCCCGGTGATCCTTTTGGATTGGTAGAATCTTTTAAGCACCAGGTCACCCTCCCAAACTGTCGCCGTGGGCGTACTTTCTTTCTCATAGGCTCTCATTAATCTTCTCTCGGTACAATTGACCGTGGCACGATGCCCCTAATCTCTTCTCTTCAATGAGGTTCAATTGGTCTAGTCGATCCTCGACCCACTCAGCCTTCTTCCACTCTGCTTCTCTCAAGATTTTAATGAGGGGATCTCTACTTCAATCGGGAGTACTGCTTCCATCCCATAAACTAAAGAATACAGAGTTGCCCCTGCCGAGGTGCGAATAGAGGTACGCAGAGCCATGCAAACCAAAAGGTAACATCTCGTGCCAATCCTTATATGTCACCACCATCTTTGGACAATCTTCTTGATATTTTTAATAGCGGCCTCAACTGCTCCATTCATCTTTTGGCGATACGGGGAGGAATTGTGATGCTTTATCTTGAAGTTTTCGCACATCTCTTTCATCATCTTGTTCAAGTTAGTCGCATTATCAGTGATAATCTCACTTGGCAACCCATAACGACAAATTAATTCTCTTTTTACAAATTTGATCACGACATTCCTGGCCACGTTGGCATATGATGCAGCCTCAACCCACTTGGTGAAATAATCAATGGCAACAAGAATGAAGCGATGCCCATTTGAGGCTTTTGGTTCGATTGGCCCGATCACATCCATTCCCCACATTGAGAATGTCCAGGGTGCTGACATGACATTCAAGGGAGTCATGCGCGCATGAACCTTATCAGCATATATTTGACACTTATGGCACCTCTTCTCATAATTAAAGCAATCTACTTCCATTGTCAACCAAGATTGGCCAGCCCCTCAAGATTTTCCTGGCCATTGCATGACCGCTCGCGTGTGTTCCAAAAGATCCGTCATGTACCTCCTCACTTATCCGTTTAGCTTCGTTTGCGTCAACGCACCTCAACAACACCATGTCATGGTTTCTTTTGTAAAGAATACCTCCATTTAAATAGAAACCCATTGCAAGTCTTCTTAGAGTTCTTTTGTCATTTTATGAAGCGCCGGAGGGTATTCCTTCTTTGGACGAAGCATTTGATGTCATGGTACCACGGTTTTTTATCGACTCTTCCTCTATCACTTGACAATATGCGGGATGATCACGACTTTCCATTTTGATGAGTGGTAGGTTCCTCTCAATCACTTACTTCGAACATCAAGGACAAGGTAGACAAGGTCGTCCTAATTGGTTATCTTCTCGGGAATATGGTGGAATGTGACTTCATCAAACCTGCCAATCAAACCTTTGATGTAATCATTGTATGGGATTAACTTGACATCTCGGGTTTCCCATTCCTCTCTTAACCGGTGGATGACTAATGCAGTAGTCCCCGTATACCTCCAAAGATCCTTGCCTTTGATTCTATCGCTGCCAGGATCCCAAGCGCACAAGCTTCATATTCGGCTATATTGTTTGTACAATCAAAGCAAAGCCTTGAAGTGACAGGGAAATAATCATTTTTCGATGAGATTAGTATTGCCCCGATTCCATGCCCTAATTCATTAGAAGCTCCATCAAATAACAACGTCCATTTTTCTTTTTCTCGGTGATTGTATGTGATCAAACAAAGTCATTATATCTTCATCTGGGAAATCGCATTGTATCGATCCATAATCTTCTACTGGCTGATTGGCTAGATATTCTGCAAGAGCGCTACCTTTTACTGCTTTTTGGGTGACATAGACAATGTCGTATTCGAGAGCAGGGACTTGCCAACGAGCAATTCTTCCAAGTGAGCAGGCTTATCAAAGATATACTTGATTGGATCCATTTTGGACACCAACCAAGTAGAGTAACACAACATGTAATGCCTCAAACGTCGGTTGCCTGGGTTAAAAACACAACAAGTGCGTTCAGCGGTGAGTAGTTGGCTTCACAACCGGTGAACTTCTTGCTTAGATAATAGATGGCATGTTCTTTTCTTCCCGACTCATCGTGTTGCCCCAACACGCAACCCATAGATCTGCCTAGCACAGCTCAAATACATGATGAGAGGTCTTCCCAAACTTTGGGGAACCAAGACTAGAGGCTCCCGTAGGTATTTTTTGATCTTCTCAAAGGCTTTTGACAATCTTCATTCCATGTTACAACCTGATTTTTGCGCAGCAATTTAAAGATTCGCTCACATGTCGCGGTTAGTTGGGAGATGAACCGAGTAATGTAGTTCAATCTTCTTTAAAACCCACGAACTTCCTTTCTCCGTTTGAGGTTGTAATGCACCGATTTTTAATTACGCTTATTTAACCTAGGTTAAAATATAATTAATTATATTTTAATCTAAGAGTTAGAAAGTGATTTTAAATAAGTTAAAATCATATTCATAGTCTCTCTTATGGTAGAAGGTTACGGTGAAATTTTGGGTTGAAAATTGAGACGGAGTCTTGGCCTCGCATTTTTTTAACTCACAAGATAATTTTATACCGATTTAAAATCCTAATTTGACCCGAAAAATGAAATTTGTAGATTTTTTATATTTTGTCCGTGAGGAAGTCTTCTTTCCAAATTTCATCAGAAATAAAATATTATGTTTATTCGGACGAATTTTGGTAAAAGTTCTGACTTTAAAACAATCGGTGTTTTCACTTACAAAGAAGATTTTAATGATCGGAAAACCTAATTTTGACTCGTGAACGAAATGGTTTATATTTAAATCATATTTCCAACGAGTTTGATTAGTTTGAAAATTTTCAATGAAAACGAAATATTACGCTTTTATACGGCGTAAAACCCTAATCTGGGGAGCCGATGAGTCAAAACGGAACTACAGAAACCCGTCAAGGGATCGGGACAACGAGTCATACATGATGACTCATGGAGGATGAGTCACCAATCATTTATGAGCATTAAATGCTAGTAATCATGACTTTTAGGTGAAAAAGACCAAAATAACCCCAAGTTTTCACGGTATTAACTGCATACACATCTACGCACTCTTAACCACTCATTTTATGTGGTTGAAAACCTCCCACATCTCTACAATTTCGTGCATCCACCTCCAATAAATCTTAGCTATTTCACTTTGCTTTGGTTTCATTATTTTCCTCTCAAAACCGAACGTGTAAACGACTGAGTGTGACGGAATTTCCGGGAACCGCTAACGGATAAGATCGGTGACTCATTGGTGAGTCACTGTGTGGCCCAAAATCAGCCACACCTCCATCAAATGTGAGCCACACATTTAATAACCATAGTTAAGCAAAGTAACCCTAGTTAAGTTAATTATTAACTATGGTTAAGCTTATATTAATTTAATAATCACAAAACCCATTAAACCAATTCCTTTTAACCAAACAAGGCATAAGATTACTCCTATAAATACCCTCCAAACCGTGGCCTCCCTCACCATTTCACTCATCTTCTTCATTCTCTTCATCTTCCCCACCAACTAAGTTACCAAAACCCTAAGAACACCGAAATCCCACCAAACATATGACCATCTTCCTTTCTGAAACTCGGAAAACACTCAACATAAAAGTTGTTCCTATTTCTCTCTTCTTTCCAACAAGATAAATATCATCAAAAACGGATAAGTGGATTGGGAGATAGGATCAAAATACCGAAACTGCCCAGAATTCTCAGCAACCCACGAAACAGCAGAAAGAAGTCCCATTTCACGCCTGTTATGATCCGAACCAAAGGAAATCTTCAACACCAAAGTTGTTACTTTTCTTCGTATCTTTCTATCAAGCCAGAGTTCATTATTTTTGGATGAGTATATTGTGAGATACACTCACAATACCATCACACCCTCAAGCTGTCCAGTTTTCAACATAGTGAAGGTTGATCATTTTCTTCATTTCTTCAATCTTCAAGAGGTAAAAGCTCATATCCTTGATCATATAAGCTTTCATATTCATGTATTTCTCATGTTTATGCCATGAATCATATTTTTCCATTCCTAGATCTAGAACTTCAAATAATTCTAGAAAATTGTAGAAAAATCATAAAAATGTGAAACCAATTTCTATGATCTAGTTATGATCCCTCCTTTATTTATCCAAGAGCATGTGATCAAAATCATTTTCCTTCCCTATTAACCATTAATGACCGAACCTAGGTAGGAAAATGGGTTTGGTGTTTTGTTGTTTGTTTTGAATGTTATTACTTGACTCAAGTTCTATAATACATGTATAGCTTAAATCCAAGAGCTTAGGTCCAACAAAAATCCCTAGCTTAAATTCCTAATATGGGGTCGAAACCCTAACCCTAAAGGTTAGAGGATTTTGTTTCAAATTTTAGTCTTGTAATAAGTAATCTATGTTAGTTAAGACTCTAGTAATTAGGATCCAAAAGATGACATTGAGAAGATAATCCTAAACCTATTTTCTAAGTCTTGGCCGAACCTAGCCCTAAAGTGTCATAGATGGTTGTTAGTTGATTAATTATAGTTATGTTGTTTGAATGAAGGTGGTTGTGTTAACTCGTGGCGGAATAACGAGAATCGTCGTGTACGTGTTTCGGTGCAAACTCAGGTGGGGAAAAGAATCAACCTATCGTCGGAATCGATAAGTAGTAGATTATATGATAATTGTGTAGGGCGACCTAAACCCTACTAGTAGTTGAGTAATCGACAAGACCAAAATCATATTGGAAACCTTTTCTGTAAAACCAATGGTGATTTGGGGATTGTAGGTTTATCGACATTAGGATGATTTTATCTTATCTGAGGTTGATTGAATTTATTATTATTATTTCATTGCTTATGTGATATTTTGTGGTATTTGAATTATTTTATGATATTGTGTTATGCACGATCTGCCTGGTTTTTAATATTGTGCTTAGTTGATTTTTAAGTAAGGATATGTGTTGTTGGAGATAATTGTTTGGGTGAGAGAATAAAGGTGATTTAGAGGTGCCTAGCCTAATTAAGTGGTTTTATCTAAGAGGAAAAAGGTGTTGAGACTTTGATGGAAGGTTGAGGCACTAGGTTGTTATTGATGTAATTTAGGGAGATTCATTTATCGAGGCATTGTTAGTCACAGCCGTGTGAGTGGAACACACGAGGTCAGGATATCCTATTTTGGGTATATCGGATATTGCGGGTGAGTGCCCTACGGATGTGGATGCCGAGGTAGACTCACCGTAATACTTTTTTAGTTCTTAACGAGTTCGCATGTTCTTGGCCTGGACCGTTATGGAAGGATATTCCTTGACGAGTTCGTATGTTCTTGGCACTGGACCGTTATGGAATGATATTCCTTGACGAGTTCGTATGTTCTTGGCACTGGACCGTTATGGAATGATATTCCTTGACGAGTTCGTATGTTATTGGCACTGGACCATTTTAGACTAATAAGTGTTTAGTCTTTGATGCGTTCGAAAGCTATTGGCTTGGACCGATTCTGGACCTACGACTAATGTGACAGGAGTGAAGATGGCCACATCGTATAAAGTTTTAGTTGCATAGAGAGGAGAGGTAGAGGATGATATAGTGAATTGAGGATGATTGTTAAATTTGAGTGATGTGTGTCTGTGACAATTACCTGTATAATTTACTATTACTCTTTTCCGCTTTTTGATGATAGAACCTGTTTCTTATTCCCTATATCTTCCTGTGTTGTATTTTATTTCTCGATGTGATCGCATTGAGAAGACCTGATGGAGGAACCATTGGTGAGGAGTTAGATGGAACTCCTTACGAACCAGATCTGGAGGTCGAGTTGTGATTCAAGCGTTACAGTATAGACAGTATGGCAGTGTGTCTAAAGAGTATTTATATTTCCACTGAGATATGTCCGTAGTGAAGTTTATGCCCTCATGAGGGATCCCCTGCGAGAGGGTACCCTTACAGTTCTTTTGGAATGTAATAAATAACGGGTGTGTATTTATGTAATATAGTTTTGGTATGTTTTATATATGCATAAGTTATATAATTATTAATTAAGTTTTAATTTTTACGTATTTTCAATGATAAGCGAGCGATTAAGTAAATAAATATTAAGGTTTTAATGTAATAATACGATGGGGCACAACGGGGTGTCTCAGAGGTGCTGGCATATCGATGATTGCTCAAACCTTTTCAGGATCAACTTCTATTCCTCTTTGACTAACAATGAACCCCAGAAGCTTGCCTGATTTCACTCCAAAAGTGCATTTGGTTGGATTCAATCGGAGCCTAAACTTCCTTAACCTCTCAAAAAGTTTCCGCATATTATCAACATGGTCATCTTCGGATCTAGACTTGGCGATCATATCATCTACATAAACTTCTATCTCTTTATGCATCATGTCATGGAACAAAGCCACCATAGCCCACCGATATGTTGCCTCAAAGATTTTCAAGCCAAATGGCATAACTTTGTAGCAAAAGGTTCCCATAAAGTGACAAATATAGTTTTCTCCATATCTTCACGGTGCCATCTTTATCCGATTATATCCCGAGAATCCATCCATTAAAGAGAATAATGCATGTTGGGCAGTATTATCTATAAGAACATCAATATGAGGCAGAGGAAAGTCATCTTTGGGGCTAGCTTCCCATTTCAGATCTCGATAGTCAACACACATTCGAACCTTTCCATCTTCTTTGGGGGCCAGAACGATGTTAGCAACCCATTGAGGGTACTTTACCACTTCTAGGAAACTCGCATCCAGATGCTTATTGACCTCCTCCTTGATCTTTAAAGACATTTCCGCTTTCATCCTTCGTAGCTTCTGTTGTATTGGAGGACACTCCGGCTTTAATGGCAGTTTGTGTTCTGCTACACTAGGGTCTAACCCTGGCATGTCTTGGTACGACCATGCAAAATCATCTGTATACTCCATCAACAACCTGATCAATCTACTTCGCTCCTTTTCTTTCAGGGAAAGGCCGATCTTGACCTCTTTTTTATCATCTTTGGTTCCCAAATTGATGAGTTCACTCTCGCTCTTTATGGGGCCGAATTTCCTGGCTTCTTGCCTCTACCAACCTCGATAGTTCGGGAGGACTTCCCATCATCATCAAGAACCTCATCAAAGATGATCAATAGGATAATCAAAATTGTATGCTGGGTTATTAACATTGTCATTTTCAAGAGAGTCACTTTTAGATCTACATTTTGGTAGTTATCAGGGAAAGATGAATGAATAAAGGTTAAAGATGGGAAATTGTATTTATTGGTGAGGAACGATGAATAAGAGCGAAAGTAAAAAAAAAAAAAGAGGGATAAGAACATAAAGATATTGAATGCATGCATTTATTGATAAGTCATACTGAAACGAAACAAGTAAGCCCATTACAACAAAAATCCTAAAGCCTTGGGCAAGAGCTAAGGGATAAGCATTCTGACTACTTTGAAAAAAACTCTATGGTCCTGGGGAACTCAAAGACCTCCCAATTGTTGAGCTCAGATCCGGAGGCATGGATACACCAAATTGACACCATGATCGATGAGATAGTCATCTTCAACAACTGCTGCTTGGTCCAAGAATGCGAACCCTACACTTCGGAAGCTCATGTAATGTCACGAGATGGGAACCCTTTCACCTGATTCACGATTTTCCAAATGAGTGACCTCTTTCTTTTCTTTTCTTCTATAACCCTCATCTTGTCGGCCTTGGTGGGTTTATATCCCAACCCAAACCTGTCCTTGTTCTCGGTGAGCATGAGGATGTCAAGTGACACCTTGGCTATTCTTCCCCAAACGGCCTTCGGTCGGTATCCTCCTTCGAGCATAACCCCAGCCATCATAATGGACGCTTTAGATTACCGAGGTTTCAAGAGTGGAACATCATCCCCAACATAAGTGGCATTGGCAATTTCAAGCGATTGGATAGCAATCTCGAGAGCTTCTTCAGCGACTTCAATGTAAGGGGTTGTTGGTGGCTTACTCACCAACATATCCTCCTCTCCGTAAACAATTATCAACTTACTATCGACAATGAACTTCACTTTTTGGTTCAATGTGGAAGGTATAGCCCGAACAAATGGATCCATGGTCGCTCTAGGAGACAACTGTAAGTTGGTGTGATGTCCATTACTTGGAAGAGTATTTCAAAGGTGCAAGGGCCAATCCGAATGGGCAATTCGATTTCTCCCATGACTTCCTTTGGGTGCCACGTTATTCTGTGGCAAGTGTACCAGGTCATCGCAAGTAATAAAATAAACACGATGTAAGTAATTACCGAGGTCGAACTCAGGGGATTGGGCTACCAATTCGACTAATCCGCGGGAAATCCGATACGTTCCCGGTCAAGGATTCTGGAAGGTGGTTGAGAGAGAGATTAATATCAAAAATCGATTAACGAATCTAATAAACTAATTAACTAAAAAATCAGAAATTAAAATGTCCAAGGTCACAATCCACCTACCCAATATGTACACCCGGTGATGATGAATTCCTCCCTAGGTTCAATTACAATGTCAACGGGACCCCTAAATTCTCCTAAATCCACTCGTGCTCATTAGGACGTATTCGACGATTGGATTAATTACTTACTAGGTCTCATAATCCTAATCTCGAATTCTGTTAATTCTTGTTCCCTATAAGGTCGCACCGATCTCCTACTCATTCTCGTGCAATATTCGATCGATGATCCTAATTCAAGTTCTAAACGCGAATCGCCGACTAGGACTCATCGACATTAACAAGTCAATCACGCAACACATATGATCAACACAATCAAATCAGAATTAGAAAACAAGAATTGAATTAAAGGAGAAAGACATACATCATATCGGATTTACATCGCCATGGGTGGCTTCATCGTTCCTGGACGAGGGATTAGTTCCTCATGCTCATAGACAAGCGATGGACGTAATCTCCATAATAAAAAAGGAGACGAGCTCCAAAGAGAAAAGAAACTACCCTAAACGCTACTCTAAACAATGGAAAACTACTAGGATTCGCGGCCCTCCAAAAGCCCTACAGCCTAAAGATGGATCGATCCCCAATCTGATCTGCAACAGCCTTTAAATAGGATTCCTGATCTGCGCTCGTTCGCGAGGCGAGCAGCCTTTCGCGAGGCGAGAATTAAAATTGGTGCGCTTTCAATTTGAACTCTCGCGAGGCGAAAGTGTGTTCGCGGGGCGAGTCTTCAATTCTAGGTCTGTGACCTTCATCACGGCTGGCCGTGATGGTCTCGACTTCCGTGGTCTTCATCCTATCGCGGCGAGCTCTCTCTCGCGGGCGAGACTTCAAATCTTAAACCCGCCACGGGCGTGGTCTTCATCACGGCTTGGCCGTGATGGTCTCTCTTCTTGCAGTCTTCATGATTTCGCGGGGCGAGACACCTCTCGCGTGGCGAGACTGAAGTGATGACTTTTGCTGCTTTGTTGACTTTCGTGCTCGCGGGCGAGCATACACTCAGGCGGCGAGTGCCTCCAGACTCTGCAATTTCCACTGCTTTTCGACTTTCCTTGACTCCCGGAGCTTCACTTATTTAACCTGAAACAACAAAAGCACCCCAAGCGTAATTCTATTCAAAATAACCTAAAAACTACAAAAGACGCAAAACGAGTCAAAGTCCAACTTAGGAACAAAACAAGGCAAATTTGGCGAAAACGAGAGTGAACTCGAATAAATTGCACGAAAACCACAATCCATCTAGTTATAAAACTAGATAAGCTAGAGGCTTATCAAAATACCCCAAACTTAAACCTTGCTTGTCCCAAGCAAGCTTAAAACTCAAAAACGACTCAAGACTTGGGAAGCTTAAAGGAATCAATCGATTTCGCACAAATTTAATGCAACTTTACAAAAGCAGTTTTCTCCAATGATTTCCCCCCTACATCAATGTAATCCCACATTCATTTACTTTAAACCATTGAGAATTTCATCATTCATGCAATCATTAGTCAAAGTTGAGGATCGTAGTCACACACAAAAAGGAAGATCACCAATTTCAAATAATCGCCTTCCTCACAAGGGTATGTAAAATTTCACTCATTCGCTCAAATTC
This sequence comes from Sophora flavescens, assembly GCA_030762895.1. NCBI lineage: Eukaryota > Viridiplantae > Streptophyta > Magnoliopsida > Fabales > Fabaceae > Sophora > Sophora flavescens. The sequence continues at coordinate 7,345,190 of CM061070.1, forward strand.
GTCTAGGCTTTCAACTTCTTCACTCAATTTCACTTATCAAGAGCACTTCCCATGAATTTGATTTTCATCTCAAAAATGGTCCCCACGTAAACATGTATGCAACATCGAAGGTCTTTTAAAGTTTGTAATGGGGGCCGGCTCTGTAAGGATAATGAAGGATATTTAGGCTTAAGTCCCTAGGAACTAAGAGAGCATGAGCATTTTGACACTTTTTCCACTCAAATTCCTTTTTCCATTTTTTCATTTGTCTCGGGTGACTACAGTCGTTTCCTTGCTAATCTTTTTGTTCCCTCCCTTTTCCTTTGGCAAATATTTTTCTTCTCTCCTTTTTTTTTTTTTTTTGTCTTGGGTTTCAACCTTTATTTTCTTTTTCTCACCCCAATATGACACATCACCTTGTAGCCACCCCAAACTTAGTTTCTCACAACCATTCTCTTGCTCACTTCCATGCTCTCCTAATCCTAAGATTGAGTTAACATGGTTTTTCAGATTTTGGCTCATAATGTAGGGTCATCAAGAAACAATAGGTCAATTGGGTTCCAATTTGGCTAACTAGGGAACATGCATTAGGGATGGTCCTTTTTAGGCCAAGTGGTTTTTCAAAGAAAATTGCCTAAATCATTTGATGCAACACATAAACATGCAAACCATATAGAGATTCAAGCAAATTCGGGAAAGTGCAACCTTAAAGTGATTTCACACATTCAAAAACAGAGTTCGAGGCTCAAATCCTCACTGGACATTTTGCAAATTGTTTGACTGAGATACGATTCCCGCTGTGTGCACCCTCACCCCAAACTTATCATAAATCAAGTAATCACAATAAAATTCTCAAAGTTCGGTTTTCAATTTTTGCGGGGATCAACTTTTCTATTTTCGGAACCTGGAGGGAATCATCAATGGTCAAATAATTCATGCAATCAATATATGCTCAATTTAATCAAAACCCAACAAGCTTGCCGATGCGACATTTCATACAAAAAACTCTTGATCTTCTCAAATTATTCAAGAAGCGACAAACAAAAAACAAAACAAAAACAAAAACAAAACAAAAGTTAAGAGAAGAGAGGGATACCTAGCTTGGGTTGCCTCCCAAGAAGCTTGTTTAACGTCCCGAGCTTGACTTATTAAGAAGCATCCACCTGGATCCCATAGTCTGTGGTACAAAGGCCAAGAGATGCTCATCATGTGAGATCCTCCCCCCGGATCCCATGGTTTGTGAAGTTGCCCTCGCAGGAGCAATACGACTCTATCCATATTTCCATCCAGTCTGAGTGTGAAAACTCCATTGACCTCTATAATTATGAACTCACTTCCTCTCGGGCCAAATGGTGTCTTCACGAGGAAGTGTGCCAGACAAGTGGGAGGGTCTATCTTACCGGTGTCCACACATGCATGCAAGCCAACATATTTATTTAACGCATCCAAATCAAAGTTGCTTGGCAAGCATGGTGAAATCCTCTCCCACCTTATTTGCATTTTGTTCTCCCCCCTTGCTCCTGCCTTGTCCTTTGCCAATTCCTCTTCCTCTGGTTTGCTCTTCCTCATCATGTGGTTCTTCCGGGGCCATGTCACTTGCCAATTCCTTTTCCTCCGGTTGTTCCTCCTCAACTCCCTGAGAACTAGTTATATCCCAGTCATATCCCAACACCCCACTGCTTCTAGTTGTTGTGGCATTGCATTGGTTATTAGGGTCGTTCTTGGTATCAACTGGGAGAGTCTCACGGGGACACTCATTTAGTTGCTTTGTGAGATGGGCAATCTGCATCTCTAGATTCCGAAGTGTCATCCCATGTCTGAGTTGCCAACTTGTCAATTGTCGATTCATCTTCTCAAAAGATGTGGTCCGTAAAAAGTGTGACAACTCTCAAGAGCCAACTCCCAAGGTTGTGGTTGCCAATTCCGTTGAGGTTGCTGTTGCCAATTTTGTTGAGGTTGTGGTTGCCGAGGCTAGACCATCATCGACATTACTCCAAGCGACATCCTGATGGTCTCTACTCATATCACCCCAATACCGATTTCGACTCGATAGTTGTTCGGGGGCACGTTTGTCATTATGCCATGGTTCCACATATACTTGAGGAAGTAGAACGAACAACTCCAAGTGTCATGGTTCCCATCACAATATTCGCAACTGGAAGCATTCCTTCGTGGCACCTCGCATACAAAGCACGGCAAGACCAAGTGGAATCAAAAGTAGAGAGATAGTAGGAAATAAAAAGAAAATAATAAAAAATTAAAAATAAAAATAAGAACAAAAATAACTTAACCAAATAATCAAACTCCCCTAAAATCAGAAAAATTAGTTGTGCCAACCCCCAAGAACGCGCCAAAAACTTGTTGTTATGGCAAGTGTACCGGCGTAAGCATGGTAATAAAATAAACACCTGAAGTAACTACCGAGGTCGAACTCGGGGATTGGGCTACCAATTCGACTAACTCCGGGAAATTCGATACGTTCGGTCAAATTGTGGAAGGTGGTTGAGAGAGAGATTAATATCAAAAATTCAGCTAACGAATCTAAATAAACTAATTAACTAAAAATCGAAAATTAAAATGTCCAAGGTCACAATCCACCTACCCAATATGTACACCCCAGTGATGATGAATTCCTCCCCAGAGTTCCAATTACAATGTCAACCGGACCCCTAAATTCTCCTAAACCACTCGTGCTCATTAGGACGTATTCGACGATTGGATTAATTACTTACTAGGTCTCATAATCCTAATCTCGTAATGTAATTCTTGTTCCCTATAAGGTCGCACCGATCTCCTACTCACTCGTACAATATTCGATCGATGATCCTAATTCAAGTTCTAAAGCGAATCGTCGACTAGGCCTCATCGACGTTAACAAGTCAATCACGCAACACATATGATCAACACAATCAAATCGAAGTAGAAAAACAAGAATTGAATTAAAGAGAAAGACATACATCATATCGATTTACATCGCCATGGGTGGCTTCATCGTTCCTGGACGAGGGGATTAGTTCATGCTCATGACAAGCGATCGGACGTAATCTCCATAAGAAAAGGAGACTGAGCTCCAAAGAGAAAAGAAACTACCCTAAACGCTACTCTAAACAATGGAAAACTACTAGGATTCGCGGCCCCCAAAAGCCCTACGGCCCTAAAGATGGATCGATCCCCTAACCGATCTGCAACAACCTTTAAATATGATTCCGATCTGCGCTCGTTCGCGAGGCGGCAGCCTTTTGCAGGTGCAGAATTAAAATTACGCGCTTCAATTTGAACTCTCGCGAGGCGAAAGTGTGTTCATGCGAGTAGTCTTCAACTCTAAGGTTGTGACCTTCATCACTACGGGCCGTGATGGCTCTCGACTTCCGGGTCTTCATCCTATCGCGAGGCGAGCTCTCTCTCGGGGGCGAGACTTCAAATCTTAAACCGCCACGGGCATGGTCTTCATCACGGCTGGCCGTGATGGTCTCGTCTTGCAGTCTTCATGATATCGCGGGCGAGACACCTCCGCGTGAGCGAGACCGAAGTGATGACTTTTGCTGCTTTGTTGACTTTCGTGCTCGCTGGAGGCGAGCATACACTCGCGAGGCGAGTGCCTCCATACTTGCAATTTCCATTGCTTGACTTTCCTTGACTCCCGGAGCTTCACTTATTTAACTCGAAACAACAAAAGCACCCACAAGCGTAATTCTATTCAAAATAACCTAAAAAACTACACAAAAGACGCAAAACTAGTCAAAGTCCAACTTAGGAACAAAACAAGGCAAATTTGGGCGAAAACAGAGTGAACTCGAATAAATTGCTGAAAACCACATCCATCTAGTTATAAAACTAGATAAGCCAGAGGCTTATCAGTCAAGAAAGCTCTTACAATCATTGTGCTTGGCTTCATATGAGTTCCATCGATGCACTTTGCCAGGTTGACTTTGGCATTACATTCAAAGAAGAACCATTATCAATGAGAACCCTAGCCATGACATGATTTCGACACTTCACGAGAGATGTGTAACGCTTGTTGTGTCCTTATTCCTTGCTCGGAATTTCATCATCATGAAAGTGATATAATTATCGAACGATGTTACCCCGATGTTATCAAGCTTATCAATTATGATGTCATGAGAGACATGAGCTTGATTCAACACCTTCATCAAGACTTTCCTATGTGGCTTAATTCATCAACAAAGACAAAAGATATCCGAGCTGAGTTTGATTCAATTGATCCACAACCCCCGTATTCGCTTTGCTTGATGAACTTCAAGAATTCCCGACTTCTTCATCGGATACCTCCTTTTTATTATCACCCCTTGTATCCCTTTTCACTAGGCGTTCCTTCCACCTTCTCTTTTCCCTTGTGATCTTTTTATTCCTTTTCTGCCCCTCCCTCGTAATACCTCAGGAGTATAAATGTGACCACTCTAGTCATTCCACCAATTCCATAAATATTGGTAATCACGATGGTCCCGTTGGGAGGACTTTGTTGAACTCGCCTATCATATTTCCATGGTACCGCTTTGGTGTCCTTGTAAGGGGAAGGACCAGGACCCGGATGACAACCGGTGTTGCGCTCTCGAAACCGGTATAGGTTCCTTATCGATATAATGTATCACCACCGGCCTGGAGGTGACTTGCTCAGAACCGATTGAGGATTAATCACAACAAGTAAAGGATTTATCTTAACTAGAGTTGGGGAAATTGTAGATTCAGCGACCATGTTAATGCCACACTCATTCGATTCACAACCAATTAGGATAATCTTCATATCCATTAACGTTGCACAACTCAATAAATTCTGCAAGGTCTTCACTGAATGCCCCAAATTCTCGTCAAGTCACACCTTATCTCTTCATCCACAGCCTTCTCTTCAACAATCGAGGTTTGCACCAATCCATGTTTTTTACATCTCCCTTAAAAATAACTCTCATGGGAGTTCCTTAGTTGTTAACTTGGCTCTTAAGAGTAGGTTCCATAAAGCTATCAATGATATTGACTCCCGAACCCCCTTGATTTGGCATAGACTTGTGCCCCATTCTAGCATCTTTCGGAAAGCTCAACCACTTAGCATCAATAAGATCTTGTACCTTAAATTTGAAAGCCCGGGTTCTGGTGGAATGACCTATTGCCCATGATGATACTCACATTTAGCATTTGGTCAAACCACTGGATAAGCAAGTCCCAATGGTTTCATTGGGATGAGTCAACACAGATTTGCTTATAAGCTGATGCAGAGCTCGGTAGAGTCATAGGTATCGAATGGGATGTCTGCTTTCTTCCGAGTTATATTGTGGTCTTGTTTGGTTGGTGTTTGGGTTTGGACTTAGGGGTTGAATAATTTGAGGTGGCATGGTAGGTGTGTTTGAGGTTGGAGGCGATGGTGCGTAGGAGACATCCATTGAGGAATTGAAATTGTGAGGTGGCGAGATGTATGGCTGGTTGGCTTGGTGATATAGGGTGTATTGGGCTTGGAAGGCAGGTGTTTGGTCTGGTCTATATTGGTTGGTTTCTTTATTCAAAGGTTATTGCGGGTGCTTCTCCTTTTCTTTTTCACAAACGGGCTCTCCTTTCTTGCCGCTCATTAATGGGGGTCTCTGATCTTGCCATTCCTCATTCCACTTTCAATTCTCTCACCGATGATGACCATGTCGGAAGTGCATGACACACCCCAATCACCTATCATAGTATGGCGACTGAGTATCAATGAACATTGCCACAATTTTTCTTGGCCACTCTGGAGGCTCCACTGAGCACCGCCCTCCATCACAGTATACTCCTGAAAGTCTCTGTGTTTCTCTTGCCATATTTTTGAGCTTCATTCCATCGAGCCATGTCAAATATTGTACTAGTATTGCTTCAGTGAATGCATCCATAGATCTTCAAAGGATCTAGACAAAACCCGCTTCGAGATGCGTACCAATTTGAAGTCGTCCCATGAATCTACTTGGAAGAAAATGAATCAAGATCTTATCATTTGCAGTGGATGATGCCATCTTCCTTACATACATGGTCAAATGGTTTTTGGGACATGTAGTTCCGATATTTGTCGAAACGGGTACCTTAAATTTTGGGTGGAATTACAACATTTCGGCACTGATAAAGTCTCAAGATCCCGCAAAACCATAACTATTTACTCCTTCAATGGCCCGCAGTCTTTCTTCTTCTAGCACTTACAAATTTTCTTTAGATTGAGAATTTCTCCGACTGATCGATTCACGGGAGTTCCACCGCAATATTCCGAGGGAAGGATATGGCATGGTGAAGATCCAAAAGTTCGGGCATCATCCGATCCCAGGTCCAGAAATAGGTGATATTATCAGGGTTTTGGATCGGCGTAAAGTTGTCACCTCACGCAGTGTTACCATCTATAGGGTTGAGCTGGGCTTGTGTGTTTGTGGCATTTCGACAAAGATCGGTGAAGGTTTGTGTCTCAGTGATATGTCTCGGAGTTTTGAATGCCATCTTTAGGTCTGGTCGCTGTGGTACAACCACATGCAAACCGGGACGGGGATCGTCGGTCAAATGAGCATGAGTTTGTAGCTGGATAAATAGCTAGAGTCATCATGGCACCTCAGTTGGAAGAAGTCTGAATAGAATCCGAGCAAACCGAAGTTTTTAATGAGAGGTGTGGGCCACATCCTTCGCTCGAGGCCGGAGGGTTCTCCCCATGCGGTTCTTTTTCTCTTCTTGCATTAATTGTAGGATTCCATCATCTTAGTTATTCGATCCTTGATTTGACCGACTTCATCCCCCGATTCTGACTTCTCTAGGTCATCCCCGCAATGGTTCTTGTTTGAGACCGAGTGCGTATATGTGATGTCTTGGAGCAAATTGTCTGTAAAGTTCACACAATCGGGTTTAATCAAAACAAAAAGTGAGAATAAAATGTTGAAAATGCAAAAAATCTTTTACGAAATCACCTTTGGAGTATATTATTATTTTTTGAGTTAACACCTTATAATAAAACAAGAGGTGGTCCTCCATCCTACAGGAGAGCATTGTGCCTATAAGACGGAATGGAGTTTGACAACAACCCTGGGGAAAACTACTTCACACAATGATAGTCTCAAACACACCAGCAATCTCCGACCGAGATATCTCTCCTTCACTCCTATCCGCAGAGGAAGAATCCCATAAGGCAAGATGTAGTGGACCACATACTAAAGGAAGACCATGCCCACGATAGGTGTCGCAGAAGTCAATGCAAGAGTTGGAACGCCGGGAAGGAACCATAAGAAGCAAGAACGATGGCATTAGAAACTCAAAGCAATACACAGACTATGGAGGCAAGGGGATATATTTCATTAAAATCTCCTTAACAATACATAGATTGGGGATTACATCATAATTTCGCATTGTTACAACATTTTCATCCTAAAGTCAAAAGTTATGTCTCTTTCTTTTAGTCCTCGAAGCAAACCCTTCACACATTTGTAATGAAATCATCCAACTCACTCGGAGACGAAGCTACATGATGGGGTGTAATCGGCCTTAACGTTTTGAGGAGTGTTGTCTAAACCAATCAAAATTGTTCGGTCAGCCAAGCTTTGACGCCGTAGCAGCACCACCAACCAACCGCACTATGTTCGGATCCACGTCAAGCTCACTTTTTTAAAAAAAAATTCAGTTTTCCCCTACATTCTCTGTTCCACCGATTTCATTCATTTCTCCCGAATGCACCATATATCCACACATCAAATCTAGTTTACTCCCCAAAAATCAACCCAACGCCCAACACAAAATCCACAACACCATATGATCTGAATCTATAGAATTTCCAAAACAAAAATCAACACAAGCACCATACGATTCCACTGCGTAATCGAGGCACAAAGACCATATGATGTTAGTAGTTGTGGCATTACAGAAGCAAATAGTCCCAACATAAAAGCAGTGGAAATGTAAGACTAAAATCAAGCATTCACCAAAATACATAAAAAACACAAAATACATCCAAAAGAACATATTTGTTCTTCATCTCATCCAAAATACACAAACAATTTATCCAAAATATACCACCATCAAGAAGACTTGATGAATTTGCCTCAACATGAACAGCCCTATTTCATCTCCTATGAACAACACGCTTTGTCGAGGGAACACCTCGAATGGGGCGACATCCTAACTCAAGAAAAAGACTATCACCGCTCACGCTGACAATGCTCAAATTAGCCAGGCGACCACAGCATTAAGCTCAAACAAGCTATTCTCAATCACATGGCTCCCAAAGTTGGAGTTGTCTTTTTCAACTATAAGGCGGTAAAGAACGCAAACAAAGCAGCAGTAAAAGATTTAACTTGGCTTCAAGAACTCAAACCCAAAAGGCTACATTTAAAAACAACCTTTCAAGAAGTAACCCAAAAGTTAGCAATGAAACCCAAGTTGTACCTCCGAACAAAAACTCAAGTTGTCCCTTCAAGAAACTGGGTTGCTTTGAAACAAGTTGTACCTGAACAAAAATAGGGAAATACTAAATACATGTTTACAATGAATGAAGTGTAAAACAACAAAATAATAAGTTACTCTTAATCCAAGGTCATAAACTGACTACTAGTGTTCCTAATATCCTCGATGCAATACATTTATCTTGGAAGCTCTTAATAATATAATAATACAAAAATATATAAGAAAGTCCTAAAGATATCAAATTCAATGATAAAATAATTAATAAACTTTTTACCTCGAATCATCTTCTTACCATATGACTTTCAGAGATTATCAACTTTTTCACTTTTACCCTCAACCAATTTTGAGTACAAATCAAAGCCTCTACTCGTGGAGGGATGCAATGAATCACGATATGGGTCAAGAACAAGACCCTAAGATTAAATGTGGACTGCAGAGGACACAGAGACACCGGATAGCTAATATGTCCTCAGCTACTCCTCGAGAAAGAACATGATACTTCACCGTCTTACCCTCTCCACCATTCGAGAATATCAAAATCATCACAATAGTCTTCCATCATCATCTTCAATATATCTTTCCTTAACCTATTTTTCTTCACTCACCTTGCTTCCTCCTTACCTTTCGTATAACCGCATCTTTACATAATATTTCACTTCCGTCATTTTAACCACCTTGTGCTTGAGAGTACTATTCGAGTGTGGGTCGGGTATTAGATTCATGCCATCATTGGGAATAGGGATACCAAACAACATACTGAGAAAATATTTTTTTTTTTTATAAGATCTTTCAATTTTAATACTTCTCCATCACAATAGCCATATCCGAATCAATACCTTGATCCAAAACAGCACTCAAAATACTCCAATTTATATTTAGGGTCAATCTAAAATAGCCACCAATGATAATTCAAATGCTCAATGTCCCAATATTTGTCAAATTTTATTTTCATATTTGATGACATCATATACAATACCTCATCATCATCACTTTGCATCCACTTATTCAATGTAGCTTGGATTTCACACCACTTATGAAAGAAGCCATTAGAAGTGACATGCAATGAGGCAGAAAAAGTAAGGGTAGCATCATAGAAAAATCTTTAAAAAATTTAGTGAAAACACAGCACGCCCTAATCATCAATAAGAGGAGCACCCTTCACTATCAACAAATGCTACATAAGAGTGGTCATCAAAAATGTGTTTAACAAACGCCTTTTTCACACTTTTTCAGCTATGTCCAACATCAAATAAGTGGAATTCCCACCTAGTTGGCACATCAAGCACAAGCATTTGACCCATGGTTATGTTTGCTCCCATCGACACCCCTTAAAAGAGGCCAATCTTTATGGAGATGACCTCACATACTTGCAAGAAGCCTCTTATCTTTGAAATAGAACTATCTAGTTCCTTCAATTCCATCACTTACAATTAAGTTCAAGATGTGAGCACTACATCTCTCATATGCAAATACTCCTTTTTCAATATGGTGGTACTTTCAATCATCCATGCCCTCTACAAATATGGCATGGCTTGGTGTTAGCACTAGCATTATTCATGGTTACAAAGGCAAATCTTGGTAACACCCCAATCTTGTATGCATTTCTCTAAAGCTTTTCCTATGGTTTCCTATGGTCTGGTAATCAAACCAAAAAACTCACTATCTTCTTTTTGCAATTCCACCCTCATCAATAAATGGGCAGTCACACACATATAATCATGTTTTGAATGGAAGTCCAAGCATTTGTAAGGGAAACCATTTGATAGTTTTGTTCCAAGAAAGATTTCAAAAGTACTTTTCTCACCCATAAAGAGTTGCATGCAATCCTTTGCTACTATCACACGACTAGGATTTTAAATTGAGGCTGAGCCACACTCATGGAAAGCTCTAAACCCTGTGGTTATCATTGAAACTTAAAAGGGAGCTCATCCATTATTAGAAACTTAGCTAGTGCCTTCCGCATCTATCTTGCTTAAACTCAACAAGCCTCATAGATATGCTTGTTATCATTCTCACTTTGTTTTCCCTAGTGGCAATCAAGTTTATTTTTTACCCTGTTACTTATAGTTTTTAGTATCTATTCATATGTTTGTTGAGGTTTGAAGTCCCATGATTAATACTATTGCAAGTATAATGTTTGGTTACAATAGATATGAGATAGCCTTATCAAAATTTCTTCTTAAAATGATTCCAAGCCATAGATGGAGGTCTACTGGTTTTTTTGTTTTGACATCGAGACTGCAGTGTGCTATGTAAATTGACCTTCAACCGAGGGTATTTCACTAAAACTTTCAGTTGGAGGAGTAGGTGCACTAGAAATTTGAGTCCCAAATTCAGATTCTGATTCTCAATATTTTGCACCAAACCTAAGAATTAAGGAATGCACACAGAAGCATAGATCGTAAAGAAAGAATCAATGATTCAAATAACCATAAAATTTGAAAATCCCAAAGTCAAAATTTAAAAACCCTAAAATCAAAATCCCTAAATGCATAAGCAAATTAAAATTAATCTCGTAGGATGTCAGCAGACTGCCAGATGGGATGTGATGGAGAGGTGGAGCTTCTGAGAGATGTCGCAAGCCGTGATGGAGCAATCTGAGTGCGCAAGCGAGGGAGAGGTATCGCGGTGATGGAGCGAGGTGAAGAGGTTGAGAGGTGTCGACTCGCGGTGGATGGAGTGGTGGAGTCTGAGGAGGTTTCACTTTGCGCTTCTGATGGAGCCGATCGAGTGAGGTGGGAAGAGGTCGAGGTGATGGAGCGATCGAGCGAAAGCGGAAGAGGTCGGCTGCGTATCGCGTTGATTGGAGGTGGAAGAGGTGGAGAGATGTCGCGGTGGATGGAGGGCACGGTCGCAGCGGGCGAGCGGTGCCGGGATGGTCGCTTGACCTCGGATGAAAGGATGAGAGGTGAAGTAGGGTTTTGACTTTGAGAGTGATAACTCGAGTAAGACAAAATGTGAGTGTCGTAGACGGGAGAGTAAGGATTCATTACGTTGTCCATATAAATATATAATTAAAAAATAGTAGTTCTGCCCGATTCCTGGCCGGCTTCTAGCGGGTTCACTTTTCCCCGGAACCGAGAACCGAACCAAACCATGGTCTGTCCATTGATTTTGACCCGAA